>JAPSGF010000070.1:3460325-3572217 GCA_035772895.1 Perdix hodgsoniae
GGGGGGGGGGGGTTCAGCAGTGTGTAACTTAATATCCATTTTAAATATAATCATTTATTGTTATTTACAAGAACAGCTCCATAGAAAATGCAAAACAAAACAAACCAAAAAAACCCTAATATTTCCATGAGTTCAAAGCGTATTGTTGTCTGGTTATAACTAGGTGTGCTGTGCGCTGATTGAGCAAGTCCTTATCCTCTTTAGCACAGAGCTACTGGTCATTTCTCTTGGTATGAGTGAAGGCAGACTCGATATATAATAAAGGCAGTAAGAGAGCATAAGTAGCAGGAGTCTGCAGGAATATATATTTAAAAAAAAAATCATATTCTGCAATTGGATGCAAATCAATACCTTTCAAAGCAGAAATGCTTCTACTTCACGGAATTAGTAAGGCATTTTTGATGGCAAGTCCAAATGAAATGTTAAAAATTGAGATTTGGGACTCAGTTCAAAATAGAACAACATATTTTAAACCCTCTGGTTAAAGAGTTTATGAATAGGAGAACACTGTTCACAAATGAGTTATTCAGAAAGGCGAGCTCAAGGCTACCTTTCATCTGTTCCTTTCTGAGTGAGGAAGGACGTGAGTAGAGGATGATTCAGAGATAGCGTTTAGTTTAGGTGCTCTGAATTATTCCTTCAATAAGCTTTTATCTCTCTACTGGTTAGCACTTACCAAAGAAGATTGGCTTCCTGGTGCTTGAAGTTACTTTTGTGAATATAATCCTCATTACTGGCTGTTTTTTCAGAAGTAGTCTCCACATCTTGCATTTAACAAACAGTAACAACAAAATTCAGGTCTTCCTAATTAGGGTATTGTTAGGCCTGTAACAAGATGTTAGCCTTTTTTTGTTCTTACTAAACACTTTCAACGTTGTCCTTATCAAATGTATTGTCACTTCCAAATAATTCTTTCACATTCAATACCGAACGTAGCCGGGTGTACTCAATGCAATTATAGAAGTTATCTGTTCCTCCAAAAGGTAGGATAAGCCTTATAACAGAATTTATATCAGTAGGTAAAATGGCCTCTCTTGGATAGTAAGTTGGAAGATAAAATGTACTAACAAACAATGACAAAAAAAAAAAAGAAAAATTATTAACACTACTATTTAGATGCATAATGGTTGACAAAATCAGTTTTGCTGTACAGACTTTGAACCAAATTCTTCAGTGTAGTATTACCATATGATTAGAGATCTTGTGACAGGAACCACATCATGGAGCAAGACCTGACTGTCTTTAGTATTGTCTAGGAAGTTTACCATCTTAGGCCAGTTCAAAATAAAATGACAAAACCTTGTTTAAAATGACAGGTTTAAATGCTTCTTTCTGCCTTTGCACCTTCTGTATTTCCACTTTAGCTTTTGTCATTATAGCTGCTTTTGAGTTCTTGTAAACTCCGTCTGGGAGCAGTCTTCACAAAATGACCTCACCAACAGAGCCTTACATGGTACGAAGCTTGAACATATATTGGAAGATTAGGAAAAAAAGTACACAACAGCTTATGGCTAAGGAGACGGAGCAAATGGAGACACACACAGGAAAAAAAAAGAGAGAGAAAGATGGCAATAGTGTGCATTAGTTGTACATGCATTAGGCTTTTGGTTCAGAGCAGTAGTGAGATTTTGAAGATCTGCTTGATCACCTTTACTTTCCGTGTTAGATTGGATTGAAGAACAGTTTGGTTTGTGTTGATCTAGAGTCTGTCGGAGGAAACTAAAATTTCCCTTCCAGAAACAAACTGCAAATACTCTGGATGTCAATGGAGATGAAATGGTCTGAACCAGTGCTATTTCCCTTGAAACTGACTTCAGTTAATGATGAGGACAGTGAGTACAGATGACGAGGCTGAATGCAGTTGATAGTAACTCTGAACCCCAGGTAATGCAGGTGTGGGTACCCCCAGCATAAACTGCTGTGGTCTGGTTTTCTACTTCTGTTGCACCAAATCGCTTGCTGATGTAGACATACCTGAAACATGTTCCTTAGTGTACCAGCTGCCAGGTAGTTAATATGTCCTTTGTCAGTATATTCTCTGTAGGCACAAAGGCAAGGAAGGTGCCCTGATAGAAGATTTGTAGGAGGACAGAGCCTTAATTAATGTAATTTAGTTAGTTAAAGGAAAAAAATCTCTTATTTAGGCACTAAGCTTATTGGTCTAAAAGAGTGTGTGGCTTGCCCAGTTTGACATAAGCAGACTGGAATTAGAGCAAATTCTGAGTGCCCAGATCTCTACTTATTCTTTATTTTCTTGCTGCCATTTCTGAATGCTGGGCACAGACCTTCTCTATTTGCAGCTGAAGTCTTAATGGATTTTAAATTAACTGGAAATAGATTAGCCATGTCCATGTAACTTCTCTCTCCCTTCAAGTGAGCCATTCCCTCACTTCTCTTAGCTGCTTTCCTCAGAATTTTTGTTTCTGCCCATGCCTCAGTTTTTCACACCTTGTTTAGACTTGTGTTTTCTGCAGATCTACTGTTTCAAGTTTCCTACCTCCTTAAGACCACAAAGCACTTCAAGAGAGGATTTCCATGTATTATATTTTGTTCTGAAAGCCTTATCTCATAGAGACATATTTGCCATTTTCTTTTTATATATATATATACACATAAAAACTATGTCTCAGAATCATTATATATGCAGCATTCTGCTTCCGTAGCCTGGGTTAAGATCTCTTTCTGAGACTGCAGACAATAAAGCATTTTCTGTAAGAAGAGTTAACAATGTGATAAATACCGATGCAGTGTTTCAACACACTTAATTATTTCTTTTTTTTATTGTTTATCATCATTTTGTCAACTTTCCATATCATTCCCCACAATGCTTTGTGCAAGATTTTCTTTGAAAATTTCTTTCCTCTGAACTTACTGTGAACTTGTCTGTAAAATACGACCATAAAATGCCACTGACAAAACAAAAACAAAATGCTCTGTTCACTAATAAAAGAACAACGCTCAAGTTTCTCTCTCTCTCTCATCCTTCACAAAAAGAAAAAGAGAGAAAAAGACAAAATTCATATAGAGAAATAGTTTCTAATTGCAGGTATGAAGCAGACTGTGAAGGTGGAGTAGAAAACAAGTCAGCAGTCAGGAAGGGTGCAGTTTAAGCCAATGTGGAGTTCGTGCTTCATTCTGTTTGTTGTCCCTACAGTGATGGCAATTGATTGTCAGCAATGTTAGGATTAAACTTCGTGTGATTGAAGAGGAGGAGGAGGCCTGTGTTCGCTGAGATGTTCTGTGGGAGGAGAAGGATTATGCATGTGCATTATGTAATGAGGAAGAGGCTGGAGAACTTGAATGTGTACAAGGAGGAGGTGGGAAGATTATCTTTTGATATGAAGGGGAGAGAGAGGCTGTGGTTCTGATCCTTGAGGAAGCATCAAAGATGCATTACCTACTTGTATGGCCTGCTTTTCATATTAGAGCAGGTTTTTGTTTGTGTGTTTCCTGATGTGGAAGAAAGATAGGTTACGGAAGAGGTTGGAAGGCAGAGGGTAAAGTCGAGAGGCTGAATATTGCTAATGCATTAGCATAGACCTGACAGAGGGTTGGAGTTTAAACAGTCAGTTGAGTTACCTGGAATGCTAATCGTTGAATACGGGACATGTGTACATCAGTGGCTAGCATGGAGAGCCTAGGGCTGTGCCACAGCCATGGAGCCAGGCGTGCTGTTTTCTGTTCTGGCACATTGTTGGAATGGTTGGTAGCATAGTTTTGGCTGAGTGTCAACATCTTTACCCCAACAGGTCTTAGAATTGGTTTGGGAGTTAGCGCAGGCAGGCCACGTCCTGGTCCTGGTGATCCTGCCCTGTTGAAGAGCAGGAAGAAGAATTCAGCCATGTGGCTGCTAACCAAGGCCCTGTTTACCAGTCATGCTGGGGCCAGTACTGGCTACAGATGGCTCCTCCATCCTCCCTCAGACAGCTTCTGTCCTTTCCCCATGCCAGTGGGAAGAGCATTTGAGGAGGCCAAGCAGCTAGTATGGGGTTAGAGCATGCTTTCTGTCCCTTGCTGCTTGCTGTCTCCTGACTCAGGGAAACCAACACAGGGAAATCTAAGCAGAGTCCTGGGAAACAGTATGGGGAAATGTGGAAGGCTTTTTGATTTTAACTCTTCACCTACCAACAAAAAGTCTATCCTGACTTCATTTCAAAGGACATTTGAAAGGACAAGTAGAGGCTGAATTGCGTCTGTTCCAGGAGAACCATGAATTAAGTCTCTGCAATCAATGACAATTTTGACTTTGGAAACAAGCACGAGCTGGTTTTTCCAAGTGATTGAGTTACCACAGTTTAAAAGATTTTCAAAAGCAATTGCAACAGCCTGAGAGCATCCGCACAGGAAGTTACAGCTCAGCTGGCGCATGGCAAACCATGAAGCTGCGGTAAGTCTGTCTTACCATCATGTCTGTGAATGCTTTGTAGACGCATTTATCCTGAGTGCATTAACATTCATTTTCTGTAATGTTGGGTTTAGGCATAGTGCAACTGAGTGAAGAAGGCAACAATAGTCTTACAGACTATTCCCAAGAACTGTGTAACAATAAATCAGAGCTTGGATGCTTTTATATTCTCTTTATTTTTTTTTTTTTCCAAATACTACTTAGACTATAATAACACCTAATTATGAAATTCAGCTGTTGCATAGTGCTTTTTACTCGCAGATTTCAGTGCTTTTTACTCACAGATTTCAAAGTACTTTATCAAAGAGGTAAGTTATGATTATTGCTATTTTCTGGGTGGAAACACAACAACAGAAGAAGTTAAGATCACTCACCCAAACAAAGATCAAGCTGGAATAATGTATGTGTATGCTTTTATTCTGGGTCCAGTATGTTGCCCACTGAATCTTAATATCATTTTTACAACCATGAAATTTTGAAGAGTTCTTAGTAAAGGATTAAGTTGAGGATTTACTGGTTGTTCGGAGGATCAGTGCTCAACCTTGAGGTCTCCAAGAGTCAGAGTCCAGGTATAGATTCACAGGGGGAGATAGGCCCATCGCCTTGTCCGATCTGCCATATTCCCTCTCCCCCATCAGGAAACATGCCTGTGGGACCATATGCCACGTTTCCCCTTTTTTCTTGGCTCTGCTTTTGGTCTGAGAATAAATGGTGGAGGTAGAAACTCTACTTAGGCCCACCTCCAGTTCCTGACCTGGTCTGGATTACTTAGAAATTTCTGTGCAAGATTCTGTCTTGCTCTTTGTGGAAGCCAAACAAGGCCTAAGAGAAATTTACATTATATAAGGAGGTATCTTCCATGCTTCATGTTTGGTCCAAGGTTTGGAATGATTTTTATTTTCTGCATAAAATCAATAATTCTTGCACATGTTGTGAAAGATACCTATTTAAAGACTGGGGGGAGAAATTACCCCACTGGCTTTGTAGAGCAGCCCCTCTTAAAAGAGGTGGAATTATTTCTGGAGAGCTGTCATAAAGAAATCAGAGCTTTAATGCATGATTTATGAAACTCAGAGAAGGTGCCATAAGTAGTCAGGTGCAAGGTGAGGTCAGTGGTAGGACAAAGAGTTTACAAAGCCTGCTCTATGCTCTTCAAAGCCTGTGGATTTACAGTAGCTTTTGTTCCCCAATGCCTTTGTTTTTTAGAGTATGATCATTTCCATACACGCGACTGAAAAAAAAAATTACAAAAGGTTTCAATATACAGTAGTTAATTACTATATTACAAGCTCTAATTAAATTCTTGGAGATTCTGTACAGTATGATGTTCATGCCAAGAGGGACATATCCTGTCCTTAAGTGAATACATGTTCTTGTCAAGTTAACTTATCTGCATTTTACTCACATGAAATATTCCTCATCCCTTGCTTCTTGACACACGTGACTGATAAATGTTTTAAAGGCACATTTAACATTGATATTTTTGTCATAGGAAATGACAATGACTTCAATAATTCCCAGACTTTATTTTATATAAAGTGACACACCATGTGATAGCAGACTCCCCAGACCTTAATGTGAGCCACACGCTGGTAAGAATATATATTGCATCAACACTTGGTCTTAGTGTGGTGCAGACCTGCACTTTCAGTGTTCTCACCACGTGTTAGTTGTTAAATGTAAAGAGTGTTAATATTAAAACACACCTTTTGGATGCTGTGGAGGTTGAAAAAAGTCTGCCACCATTCAGCTGTGTTTGAGACATTTAAGGAAGAAGTTTTTTTTTCTTACTTTCTTATAATCAAGTCATCTGAGAAGGCAGATATGGTAGAAAGATATCTAGATCATTATCATGTCATTTGCAGATTTAAATGAAGTGTTAAATAGAATTTTATGAATTCTTTTACACTTTTTATCACAGATCTGTCAGGGTCATAGGTAGCCTTATTGTTTTTTGTAATTCAGATTTCTAGATAAAGATATAAGTCCTTGTTACATGTGTGGACAAATCTATCTCAAACATCTTTACTCCCGAGAGAACTTCTGCATTCAAAAACCAATAATTTTCTTTTCATGTTGAAATAGATGGGAACAATCATTCTGCTTGACCTCAGAGTTCTGTTAGATTGGATGTCTCCGGGAATTATATGTGTGCGTGTACCTTAATGACAGCAAAACTCAGCTGAATGAGCTTTGTATTGGCCTCATTATTCATTTAATATTAAACGTTTATATTGTACCATGTCAACACTCATTCTGAATTTGGCCCTGATTCAACTTAAACACCTGGCTACTTTTAAGGACTTTATTGAGCACTTACTCAAATGATTACAGCTAGGCACTTGCTGAATATGAGCCTGTTTATGTCACAATTATATACTAATGCAATATTTAAAAAGTATGTTATACTGGCAGGAAGCAGAATGGATTTGCAGGTACAGCAGCAACATCTATCTGATAAACTGCATCTTCATTTGAAAACACTATGGAGCACAGCTGGGCAGCCAAGTGTCAGGTATTGATTATGCCCATGTTAGGTGAGAAGCAGTTTGCGTGCTTAGCACAGCCTATCCCAGGCTTGGTTAAAAATGTTGTCGTGTTCTTTGATGCTTCGTTTTGACTTGTTACATGGATCGGAAGTAAGCTGTGAACTTAAATTGCTGCTCAGAGCTGCTCGAAATTGCTTTGTTCAGTTTATGACGGTGCACGGTGCTGAGCAGAGCATTAGTGAGAACCATGTACAGTCTGTGCAATTACAGGATTATTTATTTATGTATTTTATTTAGTAGGTCTTTCTTTTCCCACACCGGTACCTGTACAGGTTTTTGGTTTATTTCAGTATTTTTTTCTGTATGGCACAGTTCATGAGAGACAAGTTCTACCTGTGAAGTTAATTTTGATGACAACGTCTTGTTTTATAATACATTGCCTTCCATGCAGCTGACAGTAGGCCAAATAGGCTTACCTCGTGACTGTGAGTAGATAAGTGGCATTCTGTCATGAGCAAATGAAGCAGAGTTTGACCTGTTCTAACATATGCAGTATTTATGCAGTGAAATGTCCTCGTAGGTGTGGAAAAGCTATCACAGAAATCTCATGAATCAATGAGAATTAGCTAAGGATACGTCTATAGCTTTGCACAGACAAATGCTTCAAAGATTTCAATGTCAGCTTTTTACAAGGGACTTACTTTTTGCCTTTTTCTGATGTAGGCAAGAATTTGGGAGAAATGAATTGCTCTCTTTTGTTCATCAGATTCACTTCATAGTTTTTACTGAACGCAAAAAGCCTTACATCATTTCTGTTTCTGTTGGGTCAAGCTGAAAGCAAGCCAAGTCAAGAGGGTTACGCTGATTTAAATGCCAGCGTGTTGATTTGTGAAAGTTGAAGTGCTGGCCCATTGTACTTTTCAGTAACCTTTCTAAACCAGCCCACCATTCTGGTCTTTTTCTGATCAGAATGAAAAGAGAAGCTTTCAGAAATTTTCACTTTAGGAAAAAAAAAAAAAAAAAGCAAAAAAAGCCCACCCTCCTAGAAGTCAAGTCTAACCTTGAGCGAAAGACAGCACTCCAGAGCAGTTCATAGCCCCAAGGTTAAGGTGCTTCTTTCAGACATGAGGAATCGCAGTTCAGGGCTCTGATCTGAGGCGGGGATTTGAACTCACAGCTTGGGTGAGCATCGCTTTGTTGGCCTGTGGCATGTTTGGTGGTTGGCTTATTCTGTTTCCTTCAACTCAGTTATTACGGACTTCTGCAATCTTGCTAGTGAAGCTAGTCAGTTTCCATTAACAACATTTTCAATTAAAATGCATTTAACTGAAGAAGTTGGAATAAGTACTACAGCTGGATAAATTCTGGTTAGTGTAGAAAATGCAGCAGAGACGGAAGAACAGCAGCAGCTGAACAAAATCATTTTAGGCTGTGAGGAGCGGGCTCTTACACCCACTGGGAATCCTTTGAACTTCAGTAGAAGGGGTTGGGATCTACACTAGCAAACTGCCTTGCAGGGCTGTCATCTGCAAATTGAATTTTTGCTGTAGGGAAGAATCAGCACTAGAAACATATGTAACATGTGACCTTTGATTTTTATTATTGCTTGTTACACTTCCTTAGACTTTTTTGCTACTGATTTTATTTGGAAGGAAGTATTTTTCCTGGTTTTCCAGTTCAAATGATACGTAAATTCACTGCAAGTGTAGTGTTGCATCCTAGTTGTTTGCAGAATAATTTTCTTCTCCTTAAAAATGGAAGTTGTTTGCCCCAGCAGAGTGAAATGCCACTGTCAGAATTAGCGATCCTCTGTGTTCTCTTGTAACACAGCATCAAAAAGATCATTTCCTTTTGCTTGGAATCATCTGTGTTGAAGAAGAGCAGAGCAAGGTGGCATGACTTGGAGGTTTCAGTGGAAGAGAACAGCTCATTTTTTTTGAGGCGCGATCTGGGGTTTAGCTTTTTCATGAGTGAAAACACGTTGGAAGATTTCGACCAATTTCTGTGCTTCTTAAATCAAACTCTATGCTACTGGCCCTTACTGGTGATGATAATCCTGATTTACAGTTGTATCTGGTCAGCTGTCCATGGGTGGTGGTGTTTTATTGTGTGTGTACAGTCTCACGTGGTAGGGCTCTGGTTTTGCCTGAGGACTCTTAAAAAGTAATGAAATACAAATGATGTCCAGGAGTAGTGATTTACACTCCTGTTATAATACCTGTGAAATTGTTGGACCAAACAGGGAGCTTTGGCATAGCTGCCTTAAGTTATGACAGACTTAATCAGAAGCTTCTCCTTTCCGTTCTCATTTATCTTTCCTTTCTCCTTTTCCCTTCCATTTTCAATATTTCTTTATTAAAATGAATTATTGCCATACTCCAAATCTTTTTTAGTTTTGTTTCTCAAACCTATTGTTCCCTGTTTCAAGTAAAGCATTTCACATGAGGTCTATATTCAAAGTGAACACATATGATAAAACAAATTGTTTCAACACTTGCTTGCAAGGCCAATGAAAGAAGATGCTGTAGTGCAAATTACCCTTGCAAATGCTCTCTATAAAGCTAATAACATTTTTCCCCTGAAAGGATAGTTCCCAGCCATAAGGAGAGTTTCTCTTTCATGTTCATTTGCCACACAGATTTATAAAATGATCCCAAATCCTTGCATAGGCTGTGAGGGATTGCAGCTTTGAACTGCTGAATTGGAAAGGCTATTAATGGAAGAGGAAAAGTTTTCAATTTCAGTCAGATGGTCAGGATGGTATAAGCTCATCCCTCCAAGTTTTGGTGTACGATGGAAGGCTGTTTCTTCTTTGTTGATAATTTTCATAGCAAGATTCACAAGGTTTTCTGTTTAAAGGAATGAAATGAGATGATAAGAATGTAAGGAAAAATCATTAACATGTTCACTGCTTTTTTTTTTTTTTTTTTTTCCCCTGAGTATAAACAGTCATTTTAATTTACTTTCTGTAGAACATGGTATAATTGGAAACTTTTCAAAAACAGAATATTAGGCAAGTGGTCAAAATCTTCAGAAAAAAGGTCCAAACATTCTGCATTGGAGCTTGTCTTGCATGCGGGCAGCACCAGGGATGTTCATTTCCCTGCCAGATTTGGGTGCTGGTGTGTGATATTTTCCCTCTGTACAATCCAGCACAGCATGCAGAGACAGCCCACAGCTCTCCCTTGTATTTATCCCCGTAGCAACTAGGGGTGGGAGATGGGTGCCTGGCCCCCAGTACGAGCAAACTGTATTTCCAACCCTGCAAAGACTCTGGAATTCTTTTTCCTTGCGATGTTTTCCGGCTATGCACATCTCTCCTTTATCATTGGACTTGTGATGGCTCAGTGATCATACAGTACTTCAAAAATCGGAACATGGCCAAATTACTTCTCCTTCATGCCATTTAGACAGAAGGCTTTCATAAAAATTAAACAGTAAGTAACTCATGTGAAATTGCACCTTGCACTTACTGCTTTTAGTGGTGCCGGGGTGAGCGATACTCTGAAAATCAGTAATTGGAACGTGTATGAATGAACAGCTATCACCAACTTCTCTTGTAGTTCCCCTGCATGCCTGGGTAGGCATAAAGAAGAAGGGTTCCTCCCACGGGCAGAGTTTTGCATGTTCTCTTCTCTTCTGCCTGGCCTCCCCCAGTGGCTGAGAAGTGCACTGGCTGCCAAGCTCGGGGCTTGCAGCACTGAATGACGTTGCACAGGCTTCGATCAGGTACCCAGGGGTGGCAGCACTCCGTTGCTTCCAACCTCTCTTGGATTTGAAGCAGAGATACGGAAGGCTTGCCAGCAAGAAGCTCTGTAGACTCACCTTGCGTGCACTGAGATAGATGAGACTGGCAAGGCTAGCTGCTGTTTCCCCTCTCTTAACAGTTTATGACATCCTTTTGAAGCATAACATGTGGTGCTGTGTTCTTTTGCGGGAGCCAGTCCTATCTCCTTCCCCCACTTCCTTTCTACTGTTGTTCTGGTAACTGACCGCTTATCACATTTATGATCTTTGTAATTGAAACTGAGAAAGCCTGTGGCAGGTAAGCCCTGCGTCTGTGTGTGCTTGCTCTGATTTCTTCCCCCAGCCCTAAAAACACAACCCTTCCCCCTCTCCCAGTAACAGCAAACCCTAAGCCCAAATAATTTGCAGAAGCCTGATGCTAGTGTGTATTTGATTTTGTTTGCAAGCTTGTCTTGTGACCGGCTCTCAGCGTGGGAAGAAGCAGGGAGTGGGGGAGATGGAGAGAGAGTTGTTGCAACATATTTTAACATATGTGCTTTAGGCCTCTTGGTGGACTCCCTCTTGGGAAGAGGGGAGGGAGCATGCCCCTAAGCAGTTGGTTGGCTTTGCTTGTTTCTATAGCAGCCTGAATGAGAAAAATCATGTTTTAACAGTAATATATTCAACCAAAAAAAAACCCCGTAACAATTACAGGAAGAGTCTTTTTTATTATTATTAAAGAAATTGCATTAAAGATGAATGAGCATATATTGGAATAATTATGTTTTAAGGTGTGTAACATTAAAAAGTACTGAATGGAATATCGACTGTTTTGTAGGAACAGTAATAATGAGATTTCTGTCACCTAATCTTACAATAATTGGGTTATTACTATGCAAATGAAGGTATTACTTAAAAAAAAAAAAAAAAAAAAAGAGGTAAGACAGATCCTTAAGGCAGGCATTTATCTATCCTTAAAGCTGTGCTGTCAATTCTCTTCAACCTGAAGATTTTTATATATTTTTTTAACAGTTTGGAGATGCTAATTTCATTATTTTTTTCACCCATGTTTCCTATGAGAATGTTTTTTGTTCTCCCCAGGTAGCAGATGGGGAGTAGTGGGTTTTGTATATTTTCCAGTCTCTTATGGATTCCTTTAGGAATAATTTGATCAAATAGCTATGGTTATTACCTTTTTTGTCTCCTCTTTGAAATAAGATAATGACTTGTATATTTTACTGGAGATCTTTATGGCAGAATCACAGAGAATATACATAAATTATTTTTATCCTTCTTTCCCTTTGGCGAAGAATAACTGAGCAGCTTGTTGTGATGTTCTTGATTTCTATTAGTTAGGAAAGTTTACTTGCAGGTTACTGGCCCTGAAGAGGAACTGAGGAGTGCTCAGCACTTTCATTTATGAGTTTGAGACTCTGGTAGATGTTCACAGAATGACAAAAGGAAAAGACGGCTAAGATCGAGTCTGACCGTCAACCCATTGACTCTACCACCTCCCCGAACAGTCTGTTCTAATGCATTACCACTCTTTCTGAGATTCTTTTTCTTCCTAATATCCAACCTGAACCTCCCCTGGTACAACTTAAGGCCATTACCTCTTTTCCTACTGCTGTTACCTGGGAGAAGGGGCTTGATCCCCACCTCACTGCCACCTCCTTTCAGGGAGCTGTAGAGAGCGATTAGGTCTCCCCCGAGCTCCTCTTCTCCAAGCTGAACAATTCCAGTTCCCTCACTCACTCCCCATAAGTCTTGTGCTGCAAACCCTTCACCAGCCTCTTTGCCCTTCTCTGGACATGCTCCAGGGCGTCAGTGTCTTTCTTGTTACTGGATCTGCCAGAGGCCTGATGGTATTTGCTCTGTCCCTGGTTGTTAGAGGTAATATTTAAGATTGGGCTGCTGAAGGGAATTCTCTTGTCTCACTGTATTAGTTTCTTTGTAATGCATAATATTTGTAGAAACTTCATAGGAAAAAATGTGCTCATAAAGTCCTTCTGAGGAGTCTATTGCTGCGCTGTGAATGCTGTGTTTATCTGTGTAAGTTCAGACCAGCCTTGCACAGTTCTGCCTGGACATGCTACAATCACACTTCTGATGGCAGAGTACACATCCCTTAGGAGGTGCTGAACACTTGGAACTCCCACTGACTTCACTGCTCCCAGTTTTCGGTTTATATCAGCCGTGCAGATGTGTTGCTTCACCAGACCAGAATGTTACTTCCTCTGTCAGCAATTTACTCTGGAAAGCAATGAAAGATTTAGCAGTTGGATTTCAGGTAATTACAGTGTGTTACTCCATTGTAAACTCTTTTGTATTGCCTCCCTTGGTGTTCTTCTCTATGAGTTCATGGTGACTCTTGCTTTCTTCCTTTTTGGTTCACTCTGTAGTGGAGCCTGTTTTTAATTATACTTAATTTTAACACTATCAGCCTTTTTTTTTTTCTTTCTTTTTTTTTCTTTTTTTTCCCCAATGCTTGACTTCCAAGAAAGGAAGAGGAGTGTAGTCAACCAGTATGGGCACAGAATTACCACCCGGGTTCCTAGCAGACAGCAGCTTAATCTCCCCTAATTTTCTGTCTTTAGTACAAGTGGGAGGTAATTGCATCTAAATTTTACCTACTTCATAGGTAGTTGATGGAAGTGATATTACCTCATTATACACCTACTTATAGTACAGTGTGAACATCAGCATACTGAGGGTGCACTTATTGATTAGCAGACATAAATTAATCAGGATTTTTAAGGTGATTGGTTTCATGAATTAGTAACATGATGCTGTATAATTTTACAAAAATGTGCTTTGGTAAGTCTCTAGGTCTTTCAGTGCTTAAATATTTCGCGTTACTTATAGCCTTTCATTCTGAAATAAAAAACAGTAGTTTTGAGTTAATGCCTGCTAAAGGGGAGGCATCTGTGTGATACAAGTTATTGCCTGTCCATACCTCATGCCACCAGTAACTCCCTTGACATGTGCTGCCAGTATCATTTGTAAAGGAGAAATGTTGGTGAAAGCTGTGAACTTCTACAATGTCCTTGAACAGAAAAACAACTGACTACACATTAACAGTGGTGTGAGGTCACATGTAGATGTTCCAGGGTACCTGCCATCCATCCAAGAGAAAGCTGTTAAGCTACTAGGGGTTCACAAAGAGATAAGTCCTTTTATTGACTCTTAACTGACAAATTTTCCTATGCTCAGTGTATCAATTCTGGTTTGATTAACAGCTCTGAAACAAACTGAGCCATTGACCTCATGGACCCCAGGTTGTTTGACTTAGTGATCAGGAAGACACTGCCCTTTGCTGGGTGTACCTGAAAACAAAATCCCACAGCTGTGATCTTAGTTTACATTCAAGTTGCAACAGCATACTGTAAAAGAAAATTCACCATAATAGAAATAGCAAGATATTCAGAAAAGAGGACTTGTGTAATTTCTTCCTGGAAGGGCCATATAAAATGTCCACTTGGCAATCCCTAATCCTTTGCTTCGCCATTGCTCATTAGAAGGGTCATGGTTGGACTAGCTGCAGTGAAATGATACAAAACCGTTTTCCAGAATTCACAGCTTAAAAAAAAAAAAAAGTTTGAAGCTCAAAAAAATGATTCTGTTTAAAATTTCATTTTAACACATATGCATCCTGCCCTGGTGATTGCTGGTGGTTGCCAGGAAGTTCTCAAAAAAATCTGCAAAATGTCTAGTCTGTGTAACAGACGGGAGTGCTGGAAAAATAAAAAGTCCAGGGAGTTTTAGGTTTCTTTCTCTGTTTTTTTTCCAGAAGGAGTTCTGGATTGTTCATACAATATGTGTGAAGCTTAAATTCTCGCTTTATACCCATTGGATAAAACCTCCAAACCTTTACTGAGTGTGTTCTTCCCTTGCAGTTACAGGTTGAGAACAGGTCGAAGAGCTTCAGAAAGCTGGATACTGCAGAACTGAGGTGTGGACAAAATAAGAATTCCTTAGAAAGGAATTGAAATTTAAGTGACTACTTACTATGCTTTGGTTAGTACTGCCAGTGTAAAAGTCCATGGTGTGAAACTCCTATGGCGTAACTAGGTAGACAGGACCATCTTATGGCCCTGGAGCACTGGCCCAATTTGAGAGTGCTGGGGCATCCCACCCAGAGAAGGGATTGCGTTTCTTTTTTTGCCAGGTGGCAGTTACTGCTCTAAGTGGGACCAAGAATTCCCATGCTCATGTCAGATCAGAGGGAAGGAGAGACAAATTCTATATTTGGCCCACATTCCCACATATGTTTCAGCAACTGGCTGCACCCATGCCACTTTTTTTAACTCCAACTTTACCAAGTCTCCTTTGACAAGCCACCACATTTGTCTGTGTGGTTGCCTCTGTGAGGCTGGGGAAAATTGAGAACAGCAAGGAAAGCAGTTAGAAATTACTGAGAGGGCTGCAGGCTGGCACCAGAGCTGGATGAGATTGAACATCTGTAGGGGGGAGGGGAGGTCTTCCAGTAAGTATGTGCCTTGGGAAGCAGAGAGGTGAATATGGAAGACAGTAGAGAAGGTAGCTCTAGAATCTATGCAGGTACTTAAGTTTATTGTTGATTTTCTCATTTTAACTTGCTGTTGGTTTCTTGAAGGTTGTTATAGGTTGAAGGTTTGATGATATTGTGGAAGGTTTGATGACCATTATTGCTAGCAGGTGCAAATGTGGTCTATATCAAATCAAACTTGTCAGCAGTTTTAACATCTATGCGGAAGGAGTGGCGTTTCACTGTTTTTATGTTAAAACCCATGTTGATTTTTGTGAATCTGGTATTGAGGAGTCCATGTGCCCAAACAGATTTTACGGTCTTTTCCAAGTGCCTTTAGTTGTTGCTACCCAACAATTCTATTAGCTATTTTATAGTTTGTCTCTTTTTCAAAGGCAGGTGAAGAAAAAAAGAAAAAGTCCCCAAATGTCCCATCAGCACGTCTGAAGTCACTGCTGTGAGTCTTCAGAAACAGACAGAAAAAAGGTTTTACCGGTTTTAAGATGAAGTAAAACTGGCTGAACTGTGTTTAGATAGAACAAGATTGGTTGGGAATGAGATGTGGGAGTCGTCAGCACAGAGGTGGTGAATTGAAGCCATCATTCCTCAATGGTGTGAAAATACAGAACTATAATGCATATAATTGCTCAGATTCTACAGGGACATTAAAAATACACAGTATTTTATGTAGCATAGCAATTTATAAGAATGCAGTAGCAGTTAGTGCGAGGGTAGTGGGGAAACCCTATAATTATTTGGGACGTGATGTTAATAGATCCAATAGTAAGCTGACATGCAACTCTAAATAATTCATTTTGTTTTACTTTTTGCTGGTTTTGTTGGCTTCCCTCTCTTGTCTCCCTCTGTGTTTTTCATTTTAAACTCCATCTTCCCTTTCCCTTACTGTTGGGTGATTTCACCCTCTTGTGTGGTGGCAGGCAGATGGCTCTCTCTGCAAATAATATTTAATGTTCTTCTGTCACTTGGCCACTGAGCACTGTTGTAGCAGTAGGGCAGTTGAACTCGCTGTGTGACTAGTATTAACACACTTGGCCTCTTCTGGTGTAGAGTTTGTGATTCCAGGCTTGCTTATCATCATGCTTTTTCCCAGGAGACCGTGCAAAACACTTGCTGAGGCACCAGGTCAGCTGTTAAAAGCTAATTCTCAAATGGGTTCAGCTCTCAGTCCATATGTGGATAACCTATAAGTGGGAGTAATTTAGACATTTAACCAGATAAAAATCCATGCTGCAAACCAAATGAAGATGTTATTATAGATTCATGATGCATTGTTTTTGTGTGTAGCCAAAGATACTGGTACATCTCAAAGGGAGGAGATATGTAAAGGTATAAAAGTTTGTAGATGTAACCTGAATAAATAAAATGCTGTTATTTCAATTTCAACATCTGGTTGAAAATATTTTTAGATGGTGTAGGATAATGTCCTTCCAACTAAAACTCTGGAAGGCGTAATGAGTGGAAAGTAATTTCTATCATCTTCACATTTCTCTGAACTGAGCAAAGTATAAGGAATGACTCGCCAGGGATACTGAGAGAGAAAATTAAGTTAGCATTGTAAGTATGGTGAATTTTTTGTCCCTGTTTATTTGTTGGGGCTTTTGTCCTTCTCCCCACTTCACGAAACTGACATCTTCTTGTAAGTGTTCATGCAAAACTTATTTCAGTTTCACGCTGTGTAGTTTCATGTCCCTTCAGTTTCCCTTAGAGTTCAGTCTGTGAATAAAACCCAAACCCCTAAACGAAACTCAGCTGAAACCACTACATTTTGCTTAGTTTCCACCAAAAACCATAAATTGACCTAAGTTCACTCTAAATTTGGCCTGGATACACCTAAATGTTACTGTAGCCTTAATGAATTTTTCTGTAAAACTGTTCCTGGATGACTTAGATTTCCCAATGCTCTGACTTCTGGGGGCATAGAGTTTTGGTTTTGACGTACAAAATTGCTTAGCCTCCCCTGAAACATCTGTCTGAAGTGCATCTTTCTTTATTGCATGATTTTTGAAGAAATACAATAAACAGAAAAACAAACCCTGCTATGCCTCTGTGACAGGAAGGGCTGTAAACGCAGATTGTGTTAAATGTCCCTCTGGGCATAGGTAGTGTGTTTGGTTTTTTTTTTTCTTTCTTTTTTAACATGGGAGGAGTCTGAGGGACGTAGCACGGTTGTTCATAGTATCAGCAGTACTTTAATCTCTGGGAGCCCATTTTTACATTAACAGTTCTGTCATCTGGGAATTTGTCTTTATAATTTGACAAGTGAGAATCAGTCTCGTGGTACTTGAGCTTGAATTCCCCCCATCTCCCCAGCGTGCATCTTTCAATTGTCACCAAGATGCAGGTAGTCTGGGATGACCATTCTGCCAGGAGCACGCATGGAGATGCACTCCCTATGTGTACAATTAGGTATTGTTGTATTTCTTTCAAGCTACGTGGAATGCTTTGATCCGTAAGATCCAGATCTTTACCTTTATACAGCTTCCTGAGGTTCCCCCTGCTGACACTGCTGCTGGACCGAGGAGTTGCACTTATGGTTGTGAGCTGAGCTGCTCTGATTTTATTTTGGGTTGGCTTGTGACCCCAATTGTCAGGGCCTTCACCTCTGATTTGGGAGCCACTGGCTCTGGCAGTTTGTGCTGCGTTCTGGCAAGTTGCCATTTGGGTAATTATATACTGTTTACTTTTTGTATCTTCTTTGACTTCCAATCTGGGAGTAATTCCACTTCATTTCTTCTTGTGAAGTGGTGCTGTTGCTGGGTTGTTGCAGTCTTTTTTAGGAGTGGGCTGCCTCTGAGTAGCTGGGGGAAATGGTGGCTATTTGTAATCTGTAAATAATTACTGGGTGCTTTGGATTGCAAGGAAGTCAGCCTCTGTGTCTGTGGATGCATATGTTCATGTGCGTGTGTTTATATATAGCTGTTGGACTTGGCCAAGCAATGGTCTTAACGAAGCTAGTAACATCAGGGTGCATCTGATCTTCGTTAAATATCAGCTCATTTGCATGGGAGCTTCTCTTTTTGCATCTCCACATATGACTGTGGGATGCTATGTAGGGGCCCAGGATTTCTAGTCAGGTTCTAAACTTAAGCTTAATATGTGGTGTGTATTTCAGGTTGCATTTGTTTTCTTTCAGTAAACGTTAATCCAGTGTATTTCTTCACAGCATCTTTCTGAGCAGTGGCGATGCCATGCATCCACTAGTGGCCTTTTCTCTTTGTTCTGGAAAAAAATAGCTTTACCGGTGTTGTTGGGGGATTTCTCTGGCAGTAATTCAGTATATGATAGTATTACAGTCCAAAGTCGGAACTTTAATCCTAGCCTGTTCCTTATGTAGGGAATTAGTACCATTTTCATTTGAACTCTGTTAGAAGCTTTACCTCTGCTGTTTTCTTCAAACCAGAGAAACAGCTTATAATTCAGACTGAATTTTCAGTTTAGGAAAGGTGAGTATCTTATTCGACTCTTAGGAAACATCAGTATCTGCACCTTGATGTTAGGTGGGAACAACACCCTAAGTCAGAGCTGAAATCCTCCTCCTGACCCATTTGCCTCTATTACATTAATAACTGTCATTTATGTAACATCTTTCATCACACTGAATATCCAAGCAATTTACAAACACGTGCCTCGATTCCTCAGAGAAATCTGCAGTTAGTCAGGTTTAAATTTGTCTGGGGTCACTGAGGTTAATAACTCAATTCCTTCAAAAGGTGCCGTGGTTTTAATGACTGAGGCCCTCAGGACCTCTGAGACTGCCGTGCCGAGCCGACCACCTCTGCCTGCAGGGTGCCTGCAGCGATGTGCTGGCATGCTGACCGGCACCATGCAGCCCAGTGGGAAGAGGGCTGCATAGAGAATTAGTCACACTTGCTGCAAGAGCTTCCCCCCTTTACAGTGACCATCCATCTCCATACTGACGCATGTGATGCTGCTCTCTGAGATGTGGGTGGGTTAGGTATTGTGATAATTGGGTATGCTTGTGTGTTGTGGGTTTTTACTAGGGGAAAAAAAAGTGAGAGAGGAGGGAAACTTACAGAATCATTGTACTTCCTAAACTGAGCTTTGGTTGTAACTTACCTGTTTGGCCTTATTGTAATAGTTCCAGGGAATGATGATTTTAAATTAGTGGAAAGACTGAGGGCATTTATGTGCCACGGTGATTTTGAAAATAGATATTTATGCAGATGAGTATAATGTGTGCATGCTGCAATTCACCACTGCCTAACTCCAGATGTCAAGCACTTCACTGTTCCCAGTACATAGACCTAAAATATGCGCTTGTGCATAACATAAACTTGGTTTTACAGCCACTCACATCTAGACTGATGATAAGAGCTGGGTGACATCAGTGTACTACTTGCATGACTTCTCATTCAGGGAAGTATCAAAAAAGACTGCTAAGAGGAGTATTTCATGCGCTGTTTCTGAGGTTTAAGAAGTTAATCTTAAAGAAATAGATCTCATAACATGTAGGACTTTGTTTCATCCTGACGGATACGCATTATTTATTGAGGAATTCAGATCCTAATATATTAAATAACATCCAAGGCTCTTCTTGAATTGAGCTTTAATTTTAAACAAACAGAGTGTTTTGGAGTCAGTTAAATATACTCTGCAAGAGAGAAAATCAAAAGAGGAAAAAAAAATGTTAGCAATTAAGCTGTGTATACAATGATTACATTTGAGATATCATGTTTAATGTTTACATTCTCCTGTTAATTTATCTGCATTCATAAGCCATTCATAGATAGCTGGATATTTATCCAAATAACTAGTAAAGTAAATGTAATTGAGATTTTGACTATTGAAATCATTATAATGATTGCTGGCATTTCATCCTATATATGCAAGTAAAAAGTATTAGTGTAAGTGCTGTTACAGAGTATTCTCATATGAACTGTGCAGTAGAATGTCATAGTAAAACGTTGCTGCAAGGCTATTCACAATTAGTCATTTAAGTAATATAAATATTACTTTGCAGGATTTATCCATGTATTGGTGCTTCTCAGTTCTGTTGTGTGCCACAGAAGTGCCTTAGGAATAGATAAAGACTACTAGCTACGTACAGTTTGGTCTCCTGGGGAGGAGCAGGGGAAGACCTGGAGTTAGGACCTCAGCTGTGTTCTGGTGTGGAAGTACTTCATTGGTTGTCTTCTGTGGGTATCACTGCAGTTTGCATAACTACTGATGTTTTTAATAGATGCAGTTTTTCTTTGGGCAATTTAGTACAAAACACAGATCAAAGGCAGAAATTGGTACAGTACTTGTCACTGTGATTATAAGAAAACTTGTCACCTGCGCTTGAGCTGTTGTCTTAAAATAACAAAGAATGTCATTAAAAATAAAACATTATTACCCTCAATATTGCGGTTACATAACAGTACTACTTAACAAATAGTGTATTTTGAGCTGTTAGCAGTACTTCTTCCAAGAATATTGTACAGCTTGATTCCAATTCCATGCTGTGCTTGGTAACCTCAGCCCTTTGGCGAGAGTCAGCACTCGGTGCAGCATGTCCATGGCATACCTGGAGCTTGATTTGGAAGCTTACATCCAGGGAACCCATCTCCCGTTTGAGGGCATGGAGCCTTATGTGCTTGAGGATTCACCGTTCCTCCTGTAATGGCCATTTTCCACAGAAGGCTGCTGGGGGTTGTTCTCTGACCGCCGGCATCAGCCCTGCACAGCAGCCAAGACGTTCTCAAAGTAGGTTTCTGGATAGCTGTAGGCGAGCTGCCCTGCGGCTTCAGCGTGCTCACGGCTCTGGGCTGCAGTGCTTTAGATAGCCATGGACTGTCTGCACACATCAGTAACAGCTCAGCACTCGCAGTGTTATTGGCCATTTCTTTCCCTTACCTAGACTTGGCGCTTACTTCCGCAGTTTGGGAGGCTGAGGGAATAATTCTCCATGAGCAGAAGTTCACAGAATGCCCAGGGTGAACCTGAGGTTGGAAGGGCTTCAGAGTTGTGAGGAATTAGCTGCCAGGCTGTGGTTAATGGGAGCTGTGTTCCTGCCTGCATGAAGTACTTGGAATACCCTTGACCACTGCTGGGTGTTGTTTCGCTTCTCTACAAAGTGCAGACGTGGTGAGAGTATGGAGAGTTGATTTTAGTTAGCCTTAAAGTTTACTAATTGGAGAAAATACAGTGACTATCATCTGGCTGACCTTTGAAATCCGCCTGAGCGTTCCGGGCCTCGGCTTTGTCTGTGGGCGAGCAGAGGGCCGGCGAGTGAGCAGCTGCTGTGCAGGCACCAACAAGGGTTAATCGGCCTCACGGCCGAACAATGGAGACGGGGCAGCTTTAAACGAAATGAGCTGAATATTTCATTCGGCCACTCGGCTGCCTGCTCCAATTGCCTCCTTTGCTAAAACGAGAGCTTAATCTAAAGTGACAACAACATCAGTTTCTGTGTGCTCCAGTCACACAGAACATGACTTCCTTAACATAAACACTATTTACATGGACCGTCTGGATATAGCAGGGAATCAGGAGCGTGCCCAGCAAAGACAGAGGCTACAATGAAGGACGAATAACAGGCAGCTGAGAATTAACATCAGCAAATGAAAGCCTGACCCTCAGAGGGCATGTCCCTGTTACATTTTAAAGCTAGAAAGCCTTGCACCGGTAACCTTCCTTCCAGTAAAGACTATATAATTTAAAAGAAAATAGTACCTTTTCAGCTTAGATACTTAACCAAATGCATTATGTCTGACCCATTTTCCTACTCGATCTGACACAAGATGAAGGACCCCCAGCTGCAATTACTGGTCTTCTGAACAGCTGTAACCGATAAGCCCTCCTTCTGCTCCCATCTCTAAGAGCTCCCACTTTTAGGCAGAAGAGAGGAGATCCTGCTGAGAAGAAGCTGGGGGCCTAGCCCAGTTTCACCCCCAGCTGCTGGGAGCAGATCTGTGTGCTGCTGGATGCCACCTGAAGGTGCTGCCTCTGACCACCTGGCTGCTGTGATGCTCCTGGTAGGGAAGGTTACGCTCCAGCTTAGGGTAGTGAGGCCAATACACTGTGTCTGCTGCCTAGCTTCTTCCCATAGGCACGATGGGACGTGTTCTCAATGCTCATGGCTCTTAGCTTGACTGGGGAGCTCTGTCCCAAAATCGAAGGCTTGTCCCTCCTCTTATCCTTGTGTAGCTTCAAGGCTGCTTCATTTACTCCAACAATATCATCATTTGTTTGTTCTTGTTTTTTATTGGAGGAGGGTGGGGATAGAAAGTGGTTAGGGAGGTATGGAGAGACGTTGTTGTGTATTTAATTGTTTTGTTTGTTTGTTTAATATGCCAGTGGAAGAGTTAAGCACTCATAGTCCTCAGTGTGTTGTCAAGCATTTGAAAAGGCCTCCATTCTGAGAACTGCAGATAATGCAGTGAGGGAAGGCAGTGTGAGAGAGAGGGGGGTTGGTTTAGTGTGATGCTCACTGTTGCGAAGGCCAGGTGGCCAGGTGCAACATCTTTTCACCCTAATGGCTTGACCTTGCTCCAAGAAGGAGCTCTGCTTCTCTATTTCCCTTGCAGTGGATGCTGGAGCTGCCCAAGCAGCAATGTGAATATGACAGTGAGCACCTTCTTCACTCCAATCTCTCTGGCAGCCCCGTTATTCCCTCCTTTCTTCTCTTCCTCCTCTCCCTGAGCTTGCTGTTCACACATAGTCTCTTGTTCAGCTGGGCAGGCAGGGCATTGTGCAACAGAAGGTCTAGGTGTCAATTCCCCTTTGGGAAGAATTTGGAAATTCACTTTTCTTGACAGCTACTTTATGCTGTCAGTAGCTCAAGCAGACATTATTCAGGATCCTTTTTTTTTGTTTGTTTGTTTGTTTGTTTGTTTTTTGCAGTTTTGTCCATTTTCAAATTAGAAGTTAATCTTAGAAAAATAAAAAAGGAAATGTGGGATAATTTGGTGATGTGTTGAGCTCAGCAGCATGATCATGGGATACTCGGATCTTAATCACACCCTGCAGTTAGCCTTGAGAAACAGGGCAAGATGGGGTATTTGGATGCAGTTTTGTTCTCTTTGTAGAAAGGTATATTCCTTCCTTTCACATTAAGGAAGGCCAATAGTCCATGCAGTTGAAGAAGAAATTTTAGTTCCAATCATTGAGTTAACAGCAGAATTTACAAAGGTTATTGATACTAAAATAATTTTTTGTCTTGTTGCAACATTTGCTATATTGGAAGACCAGAACATGCTGGTACTTACAGCATCACTTAATCTTTACCATCTCTTATTACTGATTTTTAATTATTATAATGTAGGAAGATAGTGAGTTGGAGAAGATGAATATTTGCATGGAAATACAAGAGGTCCAGCATGTACAATCCCAAAATTGAAATCCTGAGCAGTTCCTTTTTCATAATAAAGACTAATTACAGTTGCTAAGTTAAGTGGACTTATGTGGCACTAGTTATTTTCTTTAAAACATACTGTAGTTAACTTTGAGCTGCTTTAGCTTCACTTTAAAGAAAGAACACAGATCACTTATGGTGTCAATACAAGACTTAAAATAGTAGCCAAAATCTGTGCTTTTTGATTCTGTCTGACTACCATCTTTCCTTTTTCCTCACTTTCAGTTCCAGAAGGGAGCGTAAGCAGTCACAGACTTACAGAATTACAGATGTATTCTTTACACCATCAAAAAACAAGGTCTACTGTTCTTGAGATGCAATGCACTGGCATTGGTTCAAGAGCTAACACTTCTTCGAAGAGAGCAGTCACTAAAATCAGCTCATTGTTGAAGTGCAAGGGAAAAAGACGAGACAGAAAATGGATGATGGAGATTTTTAAGGGTCATCTGAACCACCGTCTCTCAAGTCACCTTTGTTACATAACGTTGCTGTCCACCAGCTGGAATGAGAGATTTCCAGAGGTGCAGAACATGAGTTGATACTCCTGTTTCATGAGTCTGCTTCAGCTGAAGGATTAGTGATCATGTTATTAACTTTACTTCCTAAAAAGGCCACTCAGAGCTTGATCCTTGTGCTATAAATAGCTCTTGTAGTTTTATCCCTAGAAACAGGCATCGTGACTATCTGCCTTTGTCTGGTGGCTGACTGGAGATGGCTATTAGATGAATGGAAGATGCTTGTCTCCCTATGACCATTTTTTGAAAGAGGTGCTGAAAGGGTATATAGGAAATAAAATTGTAAGAAAAGCATCTCTGTACAGCTTGATGTGTATTCAGCATTCTTCCATGGGAACAGGCAGTTCTTTCTTCTCAGAGGGATGTATGTATCGTATGGCATGCCCTTACACCTTCCAGTCCAAATCTTCTGTCTCGAAAAGAAGACTGCTATTTGGCGATGTCATGCGGTTGATGTTAGGAAGGCTGAGCTCCTTTCTGCAGGGGCGTAATCTTGGGTGCTTCAAGGGAGTATGACTGCTGAAGGCAAGTAAGCTTCTTCAGGCTCCCAAATCCTCTCCATGGGGCCAAAGAGAGTGATTCATGGAGTGTAAGCCCTTCTTTGGCCTGCATTTCTGCAGGTAGGGGATCATAACGTGCTGGCCTTTGTGGTGGAAAGTCACTCTTGGGTGTTAATACAAGTGATTACTAAAGAAAAAAAGAAAGTCCTTTTCTGAGGATTACTAATCTGTCCATTAGTTGTATGCTTATTACATAGTTATTAAACATAATGAATGTATTTTTTAACATGCAATAATTATCTAATTAAATATAAAGCATTAGATTAAGTAGGCTAGCTCTCATACTAAAATGCTGTCTATTACAAGTAGATTTATTGAGGATTAACAACTACATAATAGAGCTGTATCTATTTCATGATTGTTAATCCTCAATGAATGTTTTTAATAATTAATTGGCACTTAACTAAAGGATTATGTTCATTGTGATGGAGTTTATGAAGCAATAGAGCATTTTTATTTTTTTGGGGGGGGACGGACAGTTAGGTGCCAAATGAAATATTCCTTCAATACGATTAAATAATTATTTTGTAAAAAACAAACAAACAGAAAACACACTGGGGGGGGGGGGGGGGGGAAATAAGTATGTTACATCTAGTAGCAAAATTTTGTTTTTGTTCTTACTTGAGCTTGAAATTTTTGTTTGCCTTATGTAGTAGAAGAAGCTGAAGTAAACAGCTACGTAGGCAGCAAGATTTTTAATGCAGGAAAATAGTTAAATTGGGTGTGTTGTGGTTAAAGATGTGAAATAATACAGTGTGACTGACAAAGGTTCTTTGGTGTTTAAATGTTGTTCCTAGAATCTTTATTATGCATTTGATCTAGTAAATTAGAACATAAATGGAAATTGGAAGACAACATAGAATTGTGACTCAGTGTGTTCCAGGAACATGTCCTTGTTTCATCTATTATAGAGGATACAGAACAAAGTTATACCTTCTTACTTGAGCACAAAGAAGCACTGTGAATTTTTCATAGAGCCATTTATGGAGGCAAACAGGAGCAAATGTATGTCCTGTCCATTTAGTTAGGAGGAGACACTAGTACTGACATCCATTTAAGATTTCAGCTGTTAACAACTATGATGTCTGAATTGGTGAGATTAATTGCCAGCCATTACCTTGAACTACTCCTTAAGATTTTACATAGATAGAAAAATTCTAATGCAACCATGAGGTTTTCTTGTGAATACTTAATGAATTCCTGTCGTTAGCCCATGTACAACACATCTGTATCCAGGTACACGCAATGCATGGCTTCAGAAATAGGTTGGTCTGTATGCTGCATATTTTCAGATGGAAACTGATTGATCAAAGCAAATAACAGATAATTGTAGTTATTAACACAGAATATTGATGTGTATATTCTTCTGACATTGTAGACCTTTAGGAGAAATACATGGAACTTTGTGCAAGTTTCAGTTCCTTTTCTGAAGAACTGGGTGGGAGAAAGGGAGAGCGAGTTTGTCTGTGAATGTAAACATCCATGCATATATATTGTTTCTATTTTTACAGTATAGATTAAATTTTCCATCTTTCTAAGTGAAGCCATATTACAATTTGCAGGAGTTATGGGGGGGGGGAGGGGGGAGTTGCTAGCAGACTTTGATATCTGCGCATTTTACAAGAGATGATTTGTTGAGTGTTGTTAAAATTTGATCTTTCTGTATTGGAGTGTGGTTGAATTGGGACATTTTTTTTTCCCAATGAGTTTTGGAAGTGATAATGACAGCATTGTCTCTTTTTGACAGTGTTGGAAATGCCACTGGTCTGTGGGGCTCAGAACAGTTTGGAGTGGTGGTGGAGGGGAGCAAGGTGGCTGGTAGTTACTTTAACAGAGAGAAATTTCAGGAATAAAGATGAAGTGCAATTTAGAGCCAGTCTAAGGCAAAGTGCTGGTGTCTTCATCAAGCTTAAAGTTTCTGAGCTCGATTTAATTGGAGAGACCCTGACAGCTGCTAAGACCCTGAAGGTGCAAGTTCTGTAGGATCGCAAGACTTCACTGTGTGCCATGTGGGTGACAATCGCTGTCATACACAGCTCTGCAGGCCTTTTAAAAATAAAAATAATAAAATAAAATAAAAAAAATCTTGTTGGCATGTTAATTGCATTTTCCAAAGGGTGGCAACCCTAGCTGCCCACAGGACTTGGCAGAGTGCAAGGCAAAACCAGGCTTTCCCCCTAAAGCTTAACAGCAGTCATGTTGCAGCAGCAGCTGCTGCAGAAGGTGAATGTAGTGACGATATTGATGAGATTACTAATTTGTTTAGTAGACAGGGAATGAAGATTCGTCTGTTGGCTGTCATCATCCATCAGCCGTATGTTGCCCCAGGCAGCGGGTATATGCTGTTAGCCTGTTACTAATTTTACTTTGTTTTTTCTCAGCTTAGTTCTTTTCTTTGGTTCATTTCATTCATTTGTTGTGACTGAAGACAAAACAAGACGGAAAAAAGCCCACTGCTACCACTCTTTGTTTGTCAGAGCAGGTACCCTACAGCACCTGCCTGCAGCCTCTTCCGTGCCAGTTAGCTGAAAGCTGGCGGCGAAAGGAGTGGTGGCCTACAAGGGAAATAAATGCCTTCCAGGGCACACGACGTTTTCTCTAGGAACTGCAGTCGTATCTGTATTTACCCTTCAAAGTCACTAGGTGAGAAATACTTTGCCATGAGTTAGTGCTGTGCACCAGCCTGCAAAAGAACTGATGATGTCTTGGCATTTTTGCATCTGTTGATACACTGCGTCATTGCATGTGCTGTGACAGCGTTTGCCATGGCTGCTTGCTTGCGTTTGAGGCTTCCTTAGTCACGCTAGTTGGACTTCTAGCAGTGGACAGGAAGTTTGTGCAGAGGAATCTGGGGGGCAGCCCAGTATCGATTGAGAGTTCGTGAATGGTTTTATCCTGTAAAACTTGAATCTGGTTATAATTCTGCAGCAGACCAATTCTAGTGGGAGTCTTTTTATCTGTGTGTTATTTGACTTGGATTAAGCTTTCCAGATTGAGCATCCATGCCAGAAGTGATGTTGACTATTATAGCTAAGGAGTCAGTTCCCTCTCTTGTCATTAAATCTGTCCTGTAACATTGTCAAACTTTTCATACTCAAGATAGATAGGTTTACTGTTGTGTTTATGTACAACTTACGGGTCTATCTGAGGTAGAGATGAAAGAGGACTAAAGGTTTTTAAGACAGTTTGAGTTTTCTGGCTTAGTTGCAATGTCTCTATTTAAAATATATTTATTTATTGTACTAATACACTGCTGATTTTTAGTGGCACTTTTCACAGCTGTAGGTATTTGCTGAGTTTTGCAGCAACTCTGGAAAGTACTAAGGAGCTATCCACAGGGAAGTTGGAGGTACTGTTGTTATGGAAGTCATTGCCTGACCTTGAAAAGATTTAGTAAAAAAAAAAAAAAAAATCAAAAAAAATAGGAAGTGGGTGATGGCGAATTATGTGGTTTTTTTTGTTTTTGTGGCTACATCGCTAGCTTTGTCTCTTCTTTACCTTTCCTCCTGTCTACTTCTTCTCCCTGTAAATAACAAGTTGTGGCCCACCTCCTCTGTTCTTCACTCATACACAATAAGCAAATTCTGATTATGACAATGCCATTAAATGGGATTAATCTTGTGGTCAGCAGTATGTGCTTCCTACCTGGAGGGCTGGCAGGAGTGGGACACCTGTAACCAGCCTGTTGCTGGTGTCCTTGCTGGTCCCTCTTGAGCTTCCAGCTTTGAGGCCATTCTCCTTCATGCTCTTTTCCCAACATCAGTTCCTGAGATCAACGAAGTTCCACATCCTATGGAAGGGCCCTGAGTGGCAGCTTCCTGACACCTTCCTGCCTGCCTTCAGATGCTGTGTCCAAGGAGAGACAAGGTATCCTTCCTGCTGGGCCTTGGAAGAGATTGAAGATTTCCAACGTGGTGTGGCTTTCAGTGGTGCCTGCTGGGCAGCACGGCTGTGGCTGATGAGGGATCTCTTAATGTCTGTGCTGACAACTTAGTAGAAACTATGTACTCATCCAAAAACATCTGAGTTTATTTACATCGTCACATAAGAATAGAGTATGGCCGTGTAATGTCAGCATTTTATAAAGTTATAGGGGGAATAAGATGGACAGGCTCAAGGGAATTTTAGGGAATAGATTTGTAAGTCTTGGTGGTTGCACTTATTTATATATATATATATTTTTTAAAGTGCTGTTTGCTAAGCAGACCTCTGAATCAGGCTGGTGGCTAAAAAGCCATGAGTATAGTGGAGGGACACCCTTAGGCAGACTTGAGAATATTGAGATCCCAGTATTGACACTTGGTTTGTTAAATCAGCTTTCTGTATGTAAACGGCTTCAGCATACTTTCTGGCTGTCTTTTTAATTAAATTTATTATCAGATTTTCAGTGCAATTGTTGATACATGCCTAACATAGTTTTATTTTGCTGTTTTTGACTATTGGTTTTGCTTTCATGAGAACTGCTTGCTCCCACCTATCTAAGATGTTAGAATAGATTTATTTCATTCTTACTGAGCCATCATTCTTACTGTGGTGGTAAAAGTGGTTGCAGAAAAGGTTTCTGGAAGCAGCAAGGCAGGAAATACTCTCAAGGATTAGTGGGACAAAGAAGAGTGCAGAAAGAGTGCTGAGGATGGCAGCAAAAGCAAGGTTGTAGCTCACAGCTTGGCATTGGTGGTCAGTGAAATGTTCTTCACCGCTGAAGTTGTCGGTGGGATGAAATATGCAACATGGTCTTCCTTGAGCAAAAAGAAAAGCTCCCTCTGTGTCCTCCGGCCCTGGACTTGGGAGAGATGGATGCAATGCTCAAACTTTCTCTCAAAAGCAATCATTACAGAGTCTTGATCTTTATTTTTGTTTATTTGCTACATAGATAGCAGAAGGAGTCTGATACATCTGCATGTTTCATGTGCTTGTGTTTATACTATTGAAATCTGAAATGGAAAAGCACTTTTCCAGCATGCCATAAGGGTAAACAGTATTGCTGGACTATATGGGAGAAATTACTGGCTGTTGAGTTTTGAAACCTTTTTTTTTTGTTTTTCATATGTAGTCATGAAGTGTCCAGGTGCATTGTGAATTTCTGGTCCCGAGCTTCAAATGGAAGCTTTTTTCTGCTGAATGTGTGGTGATGATTATGATGAGATCCTTTGTGATACCTCATAAATTCCTGAGGTGAAAAGGGGTTTTGCTGCCTAGGAATGCTCCCTGGTAGCTTGTTGTTATATAGGCAGGAGTAAAGTTGGTGTTTCTCATTTTGAACTGACTTCTGTGGGGAAAAAACCTATCAAGAATTAATGAGAAATGCACGAGCTCTTTCTGTGAAATACCATTGCTAAAGGATGGCAATATTTTGAGTACCTCCAGCTAGTTACAAGTCTTTTATCAAAGTGTTGATTTTGCAAATTGTTTCTGTGCATTGCGTGTGTGTGTGTACTTAAATAGAGCAAATTATAGCAGCGAGGGAGGAAAGGCATCCTTCAGTAGGTAGCAGTGCAGCACTTTCTGTATGTACACACTGGGGGCTGCGGGGTCACGTCCTGTGGCACGCGGGGATGAAAGGGGAGAGGAAGGCAAGGCAAGTCAGTAAAAGGGGGAAAAAGTAAAAACAGAGGGAGAGAAGCAACGTGGGGGGATTTTGCTCCTGTTAGCGATGCCTTTAGCAGCAGTGTGTGTACCCCGAGGATCTCAAGAAGGGGCAATGTCGCTTTAAAAGCAGTAGGGGGTTGGAGCTGGGGGAGTGCTCACAGCAGTAAGTATAACACAGCTGTGCTCTGTTTATGCTTAGGCTACAATAAAAAAGCTATAAAATGTGAGATGTCATAGCTCCACTTTGCTTTATTTATACTATTTCCTCTGAGCACTGTCACACTGCACATTCATCTGCTAAGTTGCAGCAAGAATGGAGATTAAAATATCACAGCTCAAAATAGGAGTCAAGCGGAAGGAGATTCATCATGGCCCTATTAAAAATATGTAAATATGGGAATGAAGTCATTTTAAAGCTGTATGGCTCTCCTCCTCGGTGGGCTGGGGAGAGCTGTGAGTGATGCGCTATGCGAGTGACAGATTTATGGAACTTGTTCTTCTTTCTATTTTTCACTTCATTCCACCAAAATACTTTTAAGATTAAAAATATCAATTTGAATTGCAAATTTTATCTGTGCTATATATATATATATATATATGCATATATATATATATACACACACACACACACAGGCACACACATACATGTTTTTAAAGGGTTTCTTCCTAACTGTTGCCTAAACTAATAGTGGGAACAAATACTGTTCCCAACTGAAAGGGGTTGGAAGCATGGCCTGATGTTGAGCTTGCCAAAGATGAGATTTGCCCTCCTTGAGGGTTTTTCATCTGGGTCCCTGGAGCACTCTGGTGTTGTGATGTCAAGCTTCTTGTACCCTTGGAGACAGAGGCCTCCTTTGCCCTCCTGCAAAAGTATATTGAATACTTGCAGCTGCAGTTCTCAGCTCTCAGATGCCCCGTGGTACCCAAACCATGGTACTTTTAATGGAGGTCTGTTCTTTTTCTCCCCTGCAACTATTTTGAAAATGGAGCTGGGGGAAGAACTCAGAAGTCCCCATTTCTGATTGCTTACCATAAGCACTGTGCAAAGAGAGCGACCTCCGCTAGCCTCCTCCTACATTAGGAGCAATGCTCTTTACAACTTTGCAGTGAGCATGTGGTCTTTGATGTGGTCAAATACGGGTATGGGTTTTGCCCAGGAAGAACAAGGCACAGATGTTCCAAGGTGTTTGAGAACCGGGGAGTTTTAATGAATACCCTGAAGAACCTAGGACACCACCTAGATATTTCACCTGAGTTCAGTTCTGCAATCTAGTTTTGAATAAAGAAGGTGAAATGTGCTGCCTCTATATAGATCTGTGTTTTGTAGGTCTGTGTGGGTGGGGTATAAGGAGAAGAAAGCCAAGGGGAAACCAATGGCTGCTATGCTAGTGCTGTCTTCTGGCATTGCACTGTGAGCTGGGGCTGTGAGAAAAGCTGGGAACTCCTTGGTGCACCTTGACCAAGGCAAAGCAGGTATTATCTCTGTAACCTCTGCAGCCATTTAACTGGTTTGCCTTTGAAGAATTTTACACATCTCTTCGTCTAAGGAGAGTCACTGGTCAGCATCTAGTCAGCAACTAAACATATGGAGAAATTTCATCCAAGCAAGGGATTCAAAATTATCATTGGAGATTGTTGAGAAGAAACAGCTTTGCTTATTTTTTCCTAAGATGATGATATTAAAAACAAAATCCAGGAGAAGTAACTAAACAGCTATTTTAGTTTGTTTCTATAGTATTAACTTCCATCCTTAGAAGTTGGGACTTTTTGGATAAACAGAGATTCAGGTGCACTTCTGTCCTGTAAGCACATTAGGTGTCAAGCTGAGAGCTGAAGGTGACAAACTACAGTTTAGTCTCTTAACAATCTTGCTGCTGGGGCTGCCAGTAGTGACCCTTTCCCAAAGTACTTGGCTTTTTCTTCCCCTTCTGTTTTGATTTGCTTCAATCAAATGGTGAATTATTTGGATGAGGAACCAAGGCTGAAATTTTTCAAGTCCCTATTTGAAACTCATTTTCAAAAATAACTTGGGAGTAATTTGGGAAGCTATGTCACATTGGAAAACCATGGACATGTAAAAAAAAAAAAAAAAAAAAAAACAAAAACAAAAAAGTGCTTTGTAATCTTTTGTACTGTTTCTCTGGCCTTATATTATTGCATAGACTATAAATTTTCAGGGTGAATGCTTTTCATTTAGCTAATGTTTTTGCTTGATCTATGTTTCTTGAAAGAAAGCTATTGATATATGATGAGGAAAGGTTGTAATTCCAGTACTGTGGTATCTGATGAGCAATAGGTCTTCTGGTGGGGATCATAGTAAGTGCTGTGGTACTTCAAGATCCAGATAGGTTTGAAAAAGCATCAGTCCTTTCACTAGGATGGTATTGGGGTGGAGAAAGCTCATGAACTCAAATTACATTTCAGTGTAATCAGTGTATCTTGTGCATCACACATCGCAAGGCAGCAGATCTTTGTTTCTTCTTGAAGTCTTTTGTGATTTCACAGGTGGCCTTTTGTACTTGGAGTTATCAGCCATGTCTTTTCTGAAGTGCAGTTTGTTTCACCCTCTTCTGTTTGGTCCACCTTTGGTTGTATTCTTTAGTGTAACCAGTCTCTAAAAATTGCACTATTTCATGCTTCATGTCAGTGACATTCATGGTTTCTTTCAAAATCTTGTCCTTTACATTTTTGAAGTAAATGTCTGACTATATACGTAACCTGAAGTGTTGTATCTCTTCCATATGCAGTGCTGCGAAGCTTCATGTTTAAAAACCACAACTTTTTTTTCCCCTATAGTTAATTGTTTCTTAGGAGGAAAATGCTGATGCTACATTAATGTAACTGGTAATGAATTTTATTGCGAAATTTTAAGACTGAAAGTCTTAATCTTAAGGAGTAATTATTAGTAAATTATAAATGTACTAATCAGTGGGCTCTCTAACTCTTAGATCTAAGTTGTATACTTCTGCATACATGTGTAGCATCATAGAGATGTCTTATTGATTGATTGAATTTACATATGAAACGGTCCAAATATTATGCAAAGTTTAACAAGCACAGCTATGCGACATTTGGTTAAAATACAAAATTAACTTTGGAATTATTTCTTCAATTTGAACATCTTAGCCAAGACAGGAATGTGATCTAATTATTTGGGAATCTCTTTAAGAACATCTTAGCACTCTGCGTTCAGTTGATTATGAGAACATAACTTGAGACTAAGCTATATTGGCAGTTTCTGTGATATGAATTCTTGGTTGCCCACAGTAATCTGTCCAGTTGATATGACCTGCAGCTGTTTTCCTTTCTTTGAACCCAAGTGAGGAAATATTAGGTAAGAAGTCAGTGTTGCTACATTTCTCATCCTCACTAGCAATGCCAATTTTAAGTGAAATGTCATACAGCTGGGCTGTGCTGAATAATAAAATACAGCTAATTCAATGAATCCGCTGAAGGACTGATATTTACAAAACATAGGGCTCTCCCAGGCACACTGTATCAGTTTAGCTGAATATGAAAGACTATTAAAACTTGAAAATGCAACAGGGTAAACCGTTTACTGTGTTACATTTTAATAAGAGTGTTTCCTAATGACAATTGGTTGGCACTCATGCTTCACAGCCTTTATAGCACTTGTTCAGTCTATTTAGGAACAGTCTTAATGCTTACTAGGCCGAATGTCAACATTTCAGTGAATGCTGCCCCCAATTAATATTTTTTTAAAAAGAATACAATATTTTAAAGTATTCTTAAATGTTAAAGTATTTTCCAAAACACTATGTTCGTACACTGCTGTTCATGCTGTGGAAGTCTTTACGTGGGCAGTTAGATGGTTTTATCCATGTCAGTGTTTTCCCTGTAAAGGAATAAGACTTTAGAACTATCTGAACCAAGCAAGTGATTATCAAAATGATTGCTCTCGTGCAAAGTGTACAAAAAGCTTAGTACAAAAAAAGTATAAGGCTTTCACTCTTTATTGACCTTTTTTGAGGCAATTCACTGTTTTGTTTTTGTTTTTTGTTTTTTTAAAATAAATACAGTTGTATCAAAGGATGTAGAAGAAGTACATAAAATAAATGTTATGATCATTTTGAAATAGCTATGTTGGTAATTAAAAAGGCCAACATTTTTTTTACTTTCTCAAAATATGCCCCAATCAGTTACGTCTACAGTGTTGCTGTGTTTTGATAGCACTAATTATTTTTTTCCCATTGTTGGGTTTTTAAGATTGTGAGATTTCCTATTACCATTCCTTAACCATGTGTATCCTTTCTTAAATTAGTAGTATATGGTATAAGGCTGTTCTTGGTGTGGGTACACTTTTTGCTCTGAAGAGTTAAAGTACCCATGTTAACTGGTTAGTGCTCTATTCTTGTTACAGAATTAAATGTAAAGTCAAAACAAGCTCTTTTCCTGAGTCACCAGCACTTCTGCCACCTCAGAGGGGAGGAAGGAGGGTTGGTTTTTGTTGTCATTCTCTGCCCTTAGGAATGCAAGTAATGGATATACTTCAGTTTTGGTCCATAGTATATTTAGCTACTGACTAAGTAAGACCATGTTCTGTTTTCAGTTTGTTTGTACCTTGTGCATCACACATTGCGAGGCAGCAGATCTTTGTTTCTTCTTGAAGTCTTCTGTGATTTCACAGGTGGCCTTTTATACTTCAAGTCACCAGCCATGTCTTTTCTGAAGGGCAGTTTGTTTCACCCTCTTCTGCTTGGTCCACCTTTGCTTGTATTCATTAGTAACTTACACCTGTCTCTGTGTTTGCTCAGTTGCACTGGGACCCCTTCCCTCTTGCGTTCTACCAACCTCTGCAGATGAGAGGCTGTCCCACCACTGCTCAGCTTCTGTTTCCCCCAGGACTTCTATCTGCAGCTTAGACACAGACTGGTCAAATGGGGGAATGTAAGTTCTTCCTGCGCTGCGTGGTGTGGTCCAATCCCATGTATTTCTGCATCTTGCGTTCTAATGCCATAATTACTTCCACCGTATATATTTTAATGTGGGTCACTGCTGACTACCCACTAAAAATAACTGAATAATAAGAGCAAGCAAAGAAGCTGAACTGGAAGCTTCAGGCTTAATGCAAAGTTGGCATCCAAGTTAATAAAAGGGTCAATTTTCTTTTGTTTTTTTGATGTATTTGCAGCTCCCATAAGCAGGAAAGAACATGCCTCTCTCGTTAGCTTTTGAGGTAGGCTTGCTAGCCATAATTGAGGAACTGCAGGCAGTGGTGGAGCAACTGGTAATAAAAATGGATGGAATACATTCCTCTGGTGCCTGAAGCTGCCTGGCTGCTGTCCCACCGCTGCCCAGGAGCACATCTGTATAAATTACAAGATTCTGCAGTGACCACACATCATTTTGGGGGACCACACAGATGTGGGTTGCTTGGATGAAACAAGTGGCCATCCTGGCCAAACCAGAGGGGTTTCAGAGCAGATTCAAGCACTTAGCAGTTAGCGAGGATGATTTAGAAGACAGGAAAAATCTTTTTAAAGTACAGTTCTACAAAATTCAGTAGAGAGAATGGAGTAAATGACATTACATACCACTCACCTGCAACCCCTGCAGAGACAATGAGTTTACACTTAAATTTACAGCTTCCAAGGATAATGAGGAGCTGTAACTACATGACTGTGCCCTGGAGAAAGAAAGAAAACTAAAGATAATGCACTACTTACTAGCTAGCCTAATGATGACTGTGAGACACTGCGCTATTAGTCCTACCATGTGAAACAGTTTATTGAAAGAGAGAAGCTTTCTGCCTCTCCTTCTCAATGGAGTCACAGTTACATTTTCTCATTAACTAATACAGCATAGATAAGAAGATAGATTCTTCTTTGGGATGTTTTTGTTTTTGTTTTGTTTTTCCTTGTCCAGCAAACATCACAGTACTGTTTCAGGGAATAAATAGAGTGAGAGTAAATCTCAACTGATTTTTTTCTTTTTTTTGGCAGAAGTTTTCACTAGCATCATGGGAATGCAATGTCAAGCTGTAGAAATTAATAAATAAAAAGAAAGCCTCTACTTTAGAACAACAGCGATATTAAAAAAAAAAAGAAAATGTCAGTGTTTAACATTTGAATATTTTATTGACTTCTTTTCATTGCAGTTTTTCTGGTATGAAAATTAATAGGGAAAATATTAGGTAAGCAACAGTAAGAAATTATGTTTTTTTGCAGAATATTTTTTTATCAGCATGTTGTGATGTCAGGTTGTCGTGTTGATATACTTCTTAAATTAGACTGGTTACTTTATTCATCGAATCCTTAGTGAACTAATTGTATTATTATTGAGAGTGGTATAAATAAAATATTTATATTGCAGGAATGACTTGACATTGTTTTCTTTTATTAATTAAAGTCCAAAGAATTCTAACGTCTGTAGAAATATTTTCACAAACTCTGGAGACCTGAACCCTGCCCTCTAAGAATATTCAGATATATTCTTAATGCTGTTGGTTACGCTACTGTTCATTTGGGTAATCAGCATAACTTACAGATTCATCATACTTGCCTATAATTAAACTTTATTTTCAGAAATATGATGATAATTGGATTTCTCAGTCAAGACAACTGCTGACATTAGTGCAAGAATAACTTCACTGAGAGGGTCCTTGAAGTCTGACGTGTGGTGGGCGTAGTGTTATCCCACATCCCTAGGATGGCACCCAGGGACTGAACTGCCTCAGGAGAGGAGCTGCTGAGCAGGGAGCAGTCTGCAGTGAGGTAATGCTGACAGTGTGGGGCATAACCACCCTTTGTTGGGGTGTGCTTCTCTTTCATAGGAGCAAAAGATTTGTCATGGCAAAGAAGAGTAGATGCAGTAGATGGTTAGTAGAAATTAGCAATATTCCAAGAGCGATGTGTTGTGTTATGTTATACAGTAATTTTTCTCACAGAATTGCCTGTTAAACACCCAGAGGACAATAGCAGAGCTCACTGTGGAAATTCATAGGGGATATGTGTCCCTACCTCTTGCAGAAGCCAGATGCCATCCATCTGGTGCAATGGTGCTTGCAGTGAGCTAGGGTTTTGCAGGCCCAATGGGAGGGAGCCTGTACCCCTTCTGGACACCATCTAGAGAGGTTCCAGCAGGCTTGCTAAAGGTTGTTGCTCTGCCTGGAGTGTCTTCTGTGATGGGTGGTGGATGAACGGGGCCCTTCAGGGCTCAGCTTTTAGCTTCCATGGCTAAGTTTCCTCTAAATCTCATGTGAAAGGCCTGAATGCTCTTTGGGCCTGACCCACACCTCTTCCTGAGGCAAGCAGGCACTGTGGCACAGGAAGGTTCAACTTTTCCAGAATAAGCACTGACTGAAGCCAACATCCAGATTTCTTGCATGAATGGAGTTCATGCAGTACAACTTTTAAAATGTTTATTGAACCAGTACAAACTAAAGCCACGTTATCATTACCACTGTCGTGACTGCGATCTCCCCACTTGGCTGCACTGGGACTGCTGGCAGGATCTGCCCCTGATACTGATTTCTGCTGCTTTTGTGAAGAAACAGGTGGCACCAAATTTTTCCTCTTCATACTGGAACTATCAAATTTAGGGAGTGGTAAATTGCATTCACTCAGAACTGTAGTAAATATCTTCTTGACAGGGAATGAAAAACAGGGGAGTACTCAAAATTTGTGGATCAGAATTCCTCCTTCTTGGGTTTCCTGGGGCAAGGCAGCTTTGTGCCACCCATAAGGAGTACAAATTCAAAGTAAAAAGACGTTGCTCATTGGAGAGGCACTCTGCTTATTGGACAACTGGAAAAAAGAGTAGAATGACTGAATGAAGTTTTTATACTTTGATTAAGAGAAATATATTGAAAATAGTACTGTAACAACTGCTTTTTGAAGTAGAGGTTTAAATACAAAGGGATAAAATACAGTTGTCAACTTTTCTGTATATTATGTATGAAGCAATCAGTGTGTGTTGTACCAGTTTGATTATTGACACAATAAGCTCCTTAGGCTTTAAGAGGTTGCCACATCATACTAAGTGGCACATTTCTTATAGTAAGTAAGGCTTTTTCTTTGCCCTTATATGATATACGTGTAGATATAAAAATATATGATATACGTGTAGATATAAAAATGCTTCAATAAAATGAGGTCCATGTAGACAAGTACCGTATTTTTAGGGGCAGACCAGATTAAGAAAGGATTAAACATTCACATAAGTCATGTTAGACAGAGATTTATAAGGTGTGTGTTTCATGGAATATGCCAGCCACTAGCTGCCTACAGTCTGAAAGAAATTTCCTATATGATAGGCTGTTACATTTCAATAGTCTGCACGATGCCTTATCCTTCTGAGCTGTCAGGTTCTGAATACTGCAAGGATAGATACTAGATGGAGAGCTACTCAATCAAGCTACTCGATCTGGTAAGCAGATCATATCTTTTTTAACTTTTATTTTTCATATCTGCAATTACAGTATTATTTCAGGAGTTCACAAGAGAAATCTTTTTTAGTGCTAGTGTTATATAAGATCTAAATAGTAATGATAAAATCATTATCGTTGCCAGTTTTTTATTCTGTTTTGTGTGTGTGTTTTTCTCCGCTTCCCTTTGCTCTCAACCTCATACTAAAGTACAAACAATGATAGTGTCAAGAGTGTTTGCACTTGCCTGTGTGGATGTGCCAAAGATGAAGAGTGATGCTTCTGCAAATGCTTCCCATGTATTGTCTCATTAGGTGGCATCTGGGATGATTTCTTTAGTCTCCAGATGCTAATCACTTGCTTTTAAAAGAGAGATGAGTATTACTGATTGAGAAAGTAAAAGCTGTCCTGAGCCAGACAGTGGGATGTAAGCACGCTAGTCTGAATATAAGCTTGCAACCAGAGCTCCTAAATCTCTTTGACTTTGTTATAATTTTATCTTTAACTCCGTATGAAGTACAAAGCCCTCACATAGTAGGGGTGTAATAGCAGTGGTTATTTTGTTTCAAGTTTGCAAACAGACCTCAAGGTGTCCTTGCCTTCTGATTGTGGCCACTGTTAGAGCAGCTAGATTGCGTTTTGGCTATTCCCTGGGCACTTTAAGTCTGTAGCGTTTCATTAATAACAGATGACATGATATAGAAATACCTTCATTAAGAATGCTGAGGGGCCAGCTTTTCATATTAGGGTACAGTCATAAGAAGAGTAGCAGCCTGACCCTGCCTGTATTTCCTAGCCCCTGGTTCTTACTGCTTGAGGCGCTTCTCAAAACTTGACTCTTGTTGCTGTCGTTCACCACATTCCTGAACAGGAATACGTGCATTATGCAATACATGTTTTGTTATAAACTACGCATATGTTCCATCACAATGCTTCCTTCACTGATAGATTGCATATTTCTCTGGTACAGGAGAGCATAGTGTAAAACCAGAAGTAGGCAAACTGGTTTGTTTAAATCAGTATCTTGAATCTTTATGATGTGACCAGAATATCAGGTTAAAAACAATTCCAGGCCTTTCACTTTAACACGTACTTCTGTATTTGAATGTCTTCAGGAGCAGAAGAAAAGATGTCAAAGTCAGAAGTGATTACTACATTAACTATTGCAACCCAGGGCCAAGTGCACGCTGTTGGTCCTGCCCTCTGTGCTGCATAAAGAAGACAGAGAGAAGGGTGAGCCTCATGCAAAGGACTCTGAGCTCCTTTGCTCGATCCATGGCTGCTTGCAGTGGTCTCTGGCCCAGTCCCCAGTGTGTTGACCAAGAGAGCAGCTGTCATGCTAACGTGAGGCAACAGCAGCCTCTCGTGCAGTTTCTGCCTGGAAATGAAGAGAGAATATTTGAAATCTCCTGAGAGCGAGCTTGTCCTTAGAAGCTCTCCTCTGTTAGGAAGATGTGATAGTTGAGTGAACTATGGGAATGAATGGGCAGCCTTCTGCAGAAAGCCTGGGAGCAGAAAGCTGCTGTGTCCAGCAGTGAATTTAAGTTTGTAAGCAAGTGGTGGTCACGTAAAACCTGAATTGCTCAGAGGAATTGAACCAGGCTCTTAAAAACTTTGCTGAGATTGTGTAACGAGAAAATACCAAGAAAGGGCTGTAGTGGGGATAGAAATATGTCTTTCTGAATTCAGCCTCTGGGAACTGAGAGGCATGCAGACCCCGAGTGCCCAGTGAGTCCCGGCCTGGCCTGTGGCTGCTTCCTCAGGTAGGGTGCCCAGCAGGGCTGGCCTTCTCCAGCTGTGGCCTGGTCTTGGCTATGAGGTTTGTGTGGGGCAGAGTTCTGGTGAAATGGTCTGGTCACATGGGCCAAAATTTTGGTCATTTGGGCCAAATGCTGAGACTTTTGAAATGTATTTTACTGTGGCTTCATGCTTGCTATGAACCGGGGGCTTTTGAGTCCCTTGATGGGGGGCAGAAGTGAGGACAGCTTACCTGTGTGGGTTTGGGAGCAGCCAAGTCTGTTGTGCACGGCTGCATTTGGGTTGCATGGGGACAAGCTGCACATTTGAGTGTGCAGTTGTCTGTCTGTACTTTTTCCTGGGACCTTTTTCTGAAGCTGTTAATTGAGGGTGACAGAGAAGGACAAGAATATATTCTCTTCCACTGACCTCCCTTTCCTGTCAGTACATCAAAAGACTGGCAAGATATTAAGTACAATAGGATTCTCCCTAGAAGGAGATGTATTTTTCCCCCTCAATTAGTTCTTCTGTGGGAATAAGTAAGTATAGTGCTAAAAACGAAAACAGTTCTGGATGGTTGCCACGCTTTCAGGTTAACTTAAAAATGTTTTCATGATGAGGAAAATTTAAACTTCTTGGAGCCTTGCTGCAGACACTATTACTCAAACAAGTGTGTGTTTTCAAAATCAGTAAAGGGCTGAATGCTGAGGAGCCTTCTCTTGCTTTTGCTCTTAAAGCACAGTGCGTTCAGCATGTGGAATATTGTGGGAAAGTCAGTTTTCATCCATTGACAGTGTTTAATGTTTGGGATTTATGGTAGCTTCTGTGTGTATACACAATAGGCATTTTATAAATTAGATTTTTCATAGAGTAATACAATACATAAATGGTATTACTAGAAATGCAGCAGCTGGCTATATTTTATATAGTGTAACCAGTAGGAATGCAGAGGCCTGCCATGCTATCTTTCTTTTAAATGCTGTAGGCTAGGTGCATCACTTATGTAACTTCGTTTACTCCAAAAGCTTACATTCAGAAATATTATTGCATATAGTGGCTATGAAAAGGGCCATCTAAATTTTGTAATACTGAAGGCTGTAATGGCAGTTTTTCAGAAGCCCCGAGCTCTGCATGTGATTTGCATAAAATATAGCATGTTTTTTCATCACAGATAAATGTATGCTAATAAGATATATATTAACTAGATGGATGTGTACTAATATTATGTGTTTTACCAATAATAACTCTGTGATTTGTGCTTTCTTTACAACATGACTTTGTTTTCAATCGTCGTGTAAGATTTAATTTAGAAATTATTTTCTGGGGAGACTGAGGGGAGGGGATGTGTTTCCTCAGGTATTTTTAGAAAAAATAAGTAGCAAATACATGTTTGTTCAACCAGGAAAATCCAATCTGCAGCATTCCTCTATGAGGAACACATGACTAAAAAGATGATGAGGGTATACCTGCCACCAGTGTGTGTTAAAGAATCTCTTTGCTGTAGTGCAAAGCAGAAAGGGCATTATCTGGCCTTTCTAAAAGGGCATTTTAGCACGATCCCCGTATTTCAAATCCTGGATGAGGAGTGGATCAACAAGCAGTAATCAGCAGACGTGGATTCCAGGGAACAGGCATAGTGTCTAATGACTAAGTGCAATGATTAGTGAAGGTAGGATCAAGACAGGACCATAATCCCCAGAACAACTGATATTACTTTTTTCTTTTCTTTTTTTTTTTTTTTTTTTTTCCTTTCGAAGCGAGTTAATACTTTGCCCTTTTAATTATCTTAGCGTCAGAGAGAAGTGCCATATTCTACCTGGTTCTCATTATTCCAGCAAAAGCTCTAATTTAAATACTTGTGAACACATAAAACAGTCTTCTGAACATGAGGCTTTTTTGTTGTTGTTGTTTAATATATACATATTTATTTATTTTTTTTTACATCTCTGGGTTTTTATTCATTTTATAATCAATTGAGAAATGTGCAAGTCTCTGCAGCAATGCAGTGTGCAGAGCTCTGCTTGTGATGCCCAGGATGGATGTTGCAGCTCTTCCTCTAGAGCCACAGAGGCACCAACCTAGGAGTGGATCTCCACCAGCAGCTGCTGTGACCTCCGAGGTCTGGGTCAGAAAACACTGGTTTCACCTCTTTGCTTCTTCCTCCTATTCAAAACTTTTGCCATGTGAGGAAAATAGAAGGAGCTGACTGGTTGAACCTGACTCTTTCAATCCTAATCAGCAATTAAGCAGCCTTGAGGTAAATTGAAGGGAAAGAAAGAGTATGAGGTGGTAAAGGTAGGCTGTGGAAAGAATGAGTGAAATAGAGTTGAGAAAAATCATATATAATTAGTGAAAGAAATACATGCGCGTTGTTGAAATTATGGTCACAAAATAAAGCTCAGAGACTCCATCCTCTAAGAGCTGTTTTACTTTGGAGCACTGATATCCCGAACGATGTGGGTTTTGTTCTTCCAGGTCTTCCAGGAGTAGTAGTTATGATTAATGCTGTTGTTGGTTGCTGCAAGAAGTAATGCTAATTTCAGCAGGGATTGTAATGCCTTCTTTCATTTTGCTTACTGTTTTGATTTCATTTGGAATTCATAATGCAAGCAGAGCATTTTTGCAGTGGTTAGAGAACATCAACCTTTCTGAGTTATTGGCTGTTAGGAAAGGTTCTTTCTGAATTTAATATTGTTTTGATTTATCAAAATGTCTTGCTATTGTGAAAAGTTTACTCGTATAGCTCTTCCTAATCAAATCTTAAGGAGGTAATTATAGTGCTTTTAGTTATCTTTGGTGGCCTGTCTTTTGTTCTTATCGACGGAAAGATAGAACTGGGAAGGAAGATGGAATGGGGCCATTCTATAAAGTCTGGGCAATGCAAACATGACAGTTTGCTGCATTGTGAAAGGTGTAATCTCTTTAGGGATCCCAGCATTTAAAGGAAATTGAGAACATGAGGAACGCAAATGACAGTAGTTGTGACAACATGGCTGAGAAGTTATGGAAGTGTTTTGAAGTTTAACTTTTATGATTTTCTGCCATTTGGAGGATGTGTTTCTGGGGCTTTTTCTTTTAAAGATCCCATTGATTTCTAGATTGCTGGAACTGCTAGACCAGTTTTTGCAACAAATATTCTTCCATAAATAATTAATTCAAGTAAGAAGCTTCTTTGCAGGCAGTGGGAGCTGGTGCAGGCAGGGGAGCAGGACTGTCACTCCATGCTTATTGTGACTACTGGAAGATAGCTGTTAAGCACATGCTTCAGGTTAAAAAGAAGGCATTGGTATAAGCTGGCATTGCCTTTTTGGTTCCATTTTTTTCAGACTGTGCTATTTTATATAGTTCATCTCTAGAAGGATTGAAACAAGCAAAGACAGACAGAAGATGGTCTGAACCATTTGAAATGTGCCTGTTTCTGATACTCTGCATGTTGATACAGAAATAATCTGAAAGTGCTTCCTTGATCACAGCATCATGTGGAAGAAATTGACTTTAGTTAGGCTTTTTCTCAGCATGTATTGTAGATGCATTGTGTACAAGGAGACAAACACACAGTAGCTCTTGGTGATGAACTGCTACTAGATAGGCACTGAACATCAGGACAGGTGACCCTATGGAGCATCATTTATTATGGCTGGCTTTAGTTTCTCTCTTGTCCATGACACTGCTCTGAGCTGTGGTCTACCCTGCTGATGGAAGGAACTCCTTGTTACTTCTACCTTCTTGTTCTCAATTCTTTTTTACATTTTCACATCACCTTTGAAACATGATGATAGCAATTGTTTTTTCTTGAGCTCATGTTTGGTAATTTGCAGGAGACTGAAGAGCAGCTGTATTTGATTTCTTTGCCCCTGAAGATACTTACCAAAAATAGGAACATGAAAGGCGTGTTCTTTTTTCCTTTGTTCTTTCCCAGATGTCTGATATTTTTCTTTGTCTCTCATTTTTCTGTACTCACTGCTCAATATTTACTTGCGTTATCCACTTAGGATAATCATATGTTGATATCTAGTATGCAAATTGAATTTAAACAATGGAGGACTCAGGGTTACTTTAGAAGCCTTTTGCATACATTGCACTCTTTTGAAGATTCCATGCCAGTGAGTATTATGCTCAAGAAACTTTGGAGAAAATGGATGATGGGCTAAACCCCAAGTTTATCAGGTTTGATGGTATCATGCAAAAGGATATGGTACAAGAATTTCAGTTTTATAAACACTTATTCCTACAAGGACATGGAAGAACTCTGGTAACTGTAATACAGGGCAGAGGTTCCCCGGAGACCTTCTTTACAATGGATACCAAGCCCTTGCTTTGTTATGTGGTGAAGGCGAAACCTGCTGTCCTTCTGGTCAGAAAGGTGAGGTTTGCTGGATGTGGCTAGCTACATCCCCACATATGAGCTGTCACTATCACTTTATATCCCAGAACTAATTTATTGTCAGAGGAGTCCCAGGCTTTACAGGGAGATGATGGTTTAACTGACTGTGATAATCACATATTTGTGGCTTCCAGTTCAGGTGAGTTTCCACTGTTTCAAACAAATACTGGCCTATGCTATGCAGATTTTTAGAGCAGAAGAGTTTCCAGACTGATTCAGAGATAGCAGCAGGCTGTTTTTTTCTTAGTAGGGTGCAAAGGCCAAACTTTGAGGGGGATGACAAGGTGGTTCAGGAATAGAAAATTATAGTATTCTCCTACTACTCTCCAGCAAAAAAAGAAAAAAAACCCATGTTGAGTAAAATTAGCAATGGTTGTTGTTCCTTAGAAAAACCAGTGAAGGAAGCAAAAATATTTTACTGGTGCTTTAATGATTTTTCTCCCCACTTCCTATATACTTTTTGGGCGATTTTGATATAATATGTTCATTTTCAGTTATGGTTTCTCTTCAGCTTTTAACTTTTTCTTTCTTTTACTGGGAAAAGAGCAAGAGGGGAAAATGAATGCAGGAGGAGAAAGATGGATATTCAGAAAACTAAATATATTCCAATACTAAGTAATAATTTGAAATTTTTTGCCAAACGTAGAAATCTTTCTTATTCTGAAAAGCTGCACTTAAAAAAACAAAAACAAAAACAAACATATTTTAATCTCATTTCCACCCATTACTTTTGATTATTTTATTCTATCAGTTAAATACAGACAAGTGCAAGACTATGGGTAGAAAAACTTGTTGTGTGTTAGGAACTGTGAAGTAACAACATACACATCTGTGAAATGACAGAGGAAATGTTAAAGAGTAGTGGCTAGCTGAACTGAAACTTCAGCAATATGCAAAGATGAGTTGCTAACAACTGGAAAAAAAGTTGAGAAAGTTTTGTCTTTGGATTGGTACTGATGTCAAGTGGGTGGAATCGTTCCTTCTCCTATGGAACTATCTCTATGGAATAGGTTGGTGACTTTTGTCGGTGAGCTAGGAGCTGCTTATGCTATCCAGTGACTGGAAAAATAAATCAGTCTTTGGTATTTTTAGGAAGTTCCATGCGCGTTGTCAGTAAAGAGTTAACAATAGTTTGTGGTTGACTGCCTCTTTTATATGCTTGTGTGAAGGAAGTAGTAAGGAACTTGTTTCCTCTTGCTTTATTGATGTTTTCTTTCATTTTCATTCATGAAATTCAAAACCTCTCAGTTAAATAATGGCAAATAACAGGCTGTTGCTTTTATTAATGCACGTTTGGAGAATAACGAAAGGAATGTGTAACCAGTTGAAATACTGCACTTGGACAGTCAATATTGCAAGGCAACAGCAAAGCCCTCACTATCTCCAGATGAACAAATGGATTACTTTTCCACTTGGGTTCTGCTAGCTCTTCAGGGTGATTGAATTTGAAACCTCTTTCCCACTTAACAGAAACTCTTGGAAACAGAAAAATATCATAGAATCATAGAATATCCCAAGTTTGAAGGGATCCAAAAGAACAAAATCTTGACATCATCGCCTGTACAGTCTTCTCCTTGTGAATATTTTTGTCGTGGTTATTTTCCATCCTAATTCCAATTAAATTTTCAAGAGGAAGGGTCTCAGATCTGGGATTTTAGTGTTTTATTTATCACAGCTTCTCAGCCACTTGGAGATGGTGAAGCTTTGAGGTCGGCCTGCCCTGTGATGAATGTCGGCCACCAGGCATCCCTGGGAGCTGTAAGAACAGCACTGCACTGCAGTGCGCGGCTCTTGGGAGCAGCCTGAAATTGCGAAAGGAAGGCTTGGCTCATCACAGCCTTACACCAGCGCGGCTGATGAAGAAGGAAGCGTTTGTGTTTATCTAACCGGTATGGAAGACGGTCATAAATGGCAAGGCAGTGCAATGATTTAGTTTCTGACCAACTTTGTTTTTTTTCTGTTTGTATGGATCAGGCGAACTTTCCAGACGTGGGACATGTTTACAAGCTACTGTAGTACCTTTTCCTTTTACCCTGAGTTTTTTCCCATAGGCTTGTTCACAGCAGCACCCACTGGAGGTAATGAGCAGTGACAGTATCACTGCGGCTTTCTCCCTGGGGAGCCAAGCAATGTTGGCTCCCATAAGCCAGCGCTGCAAGCAGTGAGGTTTTAAATAAAGGGTGGGACGCCTCGAGTCTCCAGCAGTGTGCTTGCTGTCAACTAGGAGAAAATGCTTAAATGAAGAAGCTTAATAAACCTGGTCAAAGCAAAGCCAGGTTTTGGTTTACTCAGCTGCTGTAATGGCTTCTGAGAATGACACAAAGCTTAGTGCAATCCAGTTTGTTTAATTCCTGAAGTAGTTCCATTGTAATCCAGGCCAGAAGTAGAGCTGTCACGATAATGTGAGCATATTCAGCGGAAGGAGCATGAGAGTCTCTTTTTAGCAGAAATTCCAGCCTAGGCGTATGAAAATGTGGTATGAAGAATATAAGAAGTTCCTGCCTAAAGATGTGGAAATGGCACTGGCGTGGCCTTCTGACTGGGAGACGGCTCAAGTGAATGTGTGAGACCTGAGAGTTGTGCTGCTGTGTGAGCTGCGCTATAATTTAGCGAGCTGACAGGAGGAGTGAAGTATCTCCTCAATATCTGTGTTTGGCAGAGGAGATGAATGCATACATCAGGAAACAATGTTTAAGTGTTTTATTTCCTTATTTCAGCCTGTCAAACTGTCAGCATAGTTAATGGCCACCAAGAGAGAGTGAGGGGAAGGGAGGGAGGGGAGGAGGAGGATAAATGGAAAGAAACAAAGGTGCTGCGGAGGCTGGAAGAAAGGAGAATGGGGAAGGATTAGCAGGGTGCTGGGGCTTAATGCTCGCTTGTACACAAATGTCCAAGCAACCTCCGTCAGCGCCAGCGTCCTCTCCCCTCCAGCCCCCCAGGAAATCTGTAGGGATAATGGATGTCCCAGTATGCTGAGCATGGTAACTTGATTTTGCAACATTAATTTTGTTGCAGTAGTACTTGGGCCTGCATCCAGTGCGGCATTTAAATCTGGTATGAAACCCTGCCCAAGTGGGTTCCAGACAGTGAGCTTGAGTTGGCTTGTCCAGAATCAGAAATACTGAGATTCAAGCAATTTTTCCATAGCATTTTACAAGCTGTCTGTAGCTGGACTTTTTTTTTTTAAAAAAAAACAAAACAACAAACAGGGTTTGAATTGTTACTTTATTAAATATAGGGAGAGATATCAGTGTCTTGGGACTTAATTGTTGCTTTTGACACACCCACTAAAGTCAGTACAAATGGAATGCTTTTCATAAAAGAAGTATTTTTAAGATGAAGCCAATATTATGTATTATGTTCATTGCATGGAAACAGAACCAGAGTAACTTTTTTTTTTTTTAGTACATCAAAGAATATTTGGTTCAGCAACTGCAGGGAGGAGGATAACACAGACTGTTCCTGTGCTTTACTCAATGACGACAGTTTTTCATTGCCTTGTTAAAGCACATGCATTGGCAGGAATAGAACTATGGTGCTGCCACAAAAGGTGGAGTTGGCTTTCCACACCCTGCCTGATGAAGCAGCTTCCAGACTGTGTTTCAGAGGTATGGAGCCCAGACAGTACATGTCCCATGCTGGTAGATGGACAAGCTGTACAAGGCACTGTGGGGAGCACATGCCTTGTTTATGGCTTTACTCCCAAGCAACAAAGCCATCCCTTTGCTCCAGTGCAAGGAGAAAAAAAAAAAAAAGGTGCATCCCTTTGCTTCCAGTCTCAGGAAGGGAAATAGATATTTGGAGTAAGGCCTCAGGATGTATAGTAGTGATCTTGAGGAAAGCACTGAGTATTGCTTGTTTGTGTCAGTAGAGATAAAGGACCACAACCGCTTCCATGTGAACCCGTTAGCACGTCATGCAGTGTTGTAAGGGATGAGTTTGATCTGGGCATGATAAAAATGTATTTTTCTTTGGCAGAGTATTGTTGTAAAGTGTTGTGGGTGTTCTACCCAAGCACACAATTCTTGTTGATTATTCCAGCAAAAGTCAGATTAATCTTGTCATTATTTGTTTTGCCTATCTACTGCTTTTAAAAATCTGCTTAAGTCAATCAAGCATGGGTAAAATAAGGAAAGAGTGATGCAATTATTACCAACGTATTCTAGTGTTTTTGTTATGCTAATGGTCACAGATTTGTCCATTTTTTCTGTAGTCATTTTGTTGGAGCAGAGTTTTAAGAGCAGCTTTGGAAGAGAATAAAGTTTATGGAGTTTTACAGGAAGTTTTTGGTTACAAGTTTTGGAAACGGAGGAACACTTGGTGTATGTTTTTGATCATGGTTAATGAGTGATAGAGCCCATTGAGCAGTGACTAAGTCAGATCCAGTGGTGTTGGGCTGAAGGGGAGCCTTGGGATTCAGGAAAACCAGCAAGGGTACAGTGCAATGGAGAAGGGGTGCCAGGGGAAAATTGGAAAGGTGGGTATGTGTTAAGGAAGGAAAAGGATGAGAATGATTTCTGCTGTGGCAAGCAGGTAAGGATGAGAGTGCTTTTGTGAGCACATGCCTTTAGATCAAGTTTCTAATGGCTTTATAGTGAGACTCAGTTTGAACTCTTCATGGTATTAGAAGTGCTCTGGTTTAGCACCCTTAGAATGAGGTCTTGCTTATTGTCATGGGGGTAATTGAAAGGATAAAGCCGGGGCCTAACCCACAAACTTCAGAAACATTGTCAGTGAAATCAAGTAATGCTTTTTAAAGAATGCAATTGTTATCCAACCCATGGGCCTTACTTGGCACACATGCAATCATGTCCCCAGGCACTGTGGTCTCAGGAGATGGAGCAGGTTGAGAGAACAATGTCTGCTCAAAACATGACTGTGAGGGGTTTGCAATGACTCAGGGCAGATGGGCAGTAATTCAGCAGTGTGCAACCTGGCCGGGTCAACCCTGCAGTGCTGGGAGAGCTGAGCTGCCCCTGAGACTCTGCTTCCAGAAAGACAGAACACCCATGCTTCGTTTAAAAAGTGCATGCTTCATTTCAGACCTGTAGCAGCATTACTAATATCTGTCTGAACAGGAAGACAACTCTATCTGCATATTTAAATTTTACATATGATTTGATGCAGATTTGAGTAACCTTCTATGCTAAGCTATCATAGGAGCTCAGCGTTAGTTGATAGCTGTGTTTCACCCTTGCATTGAGGTTCTTTGCTTAAGTGGACAAATGACTGCAGAGTGCGGGTTTGTATGGCTGGAAGGACTGAAGAACTCGGAGAGGAAGAGTCGTGGTTAGTCAGGCTGTTCTCTAAAGAAAACAGTTAATGCGCTTCACTGGAAACTGCTTCGCATTGTTCTCATTCAGGAATATGCATAGGAGATATTTTTGCCAATAAAAGCATTAATTCCTGGATAATGAGGAGTCCTTGCCATTCCCTTGTGAAAGCTCTGCCAGACTGGTTCAGATGACTCCACCTTCTAAAACTATGTATGCTTATGACATGCACTGCTTTAAGCCATAAATAAATCCGTGGCATTGTGCCTGTAATAATCTTTCTGTAGAGCTGTACAGCCTACTACTACCCATTAGCTGATGTATTTATTGTGCTTACTGTTCTTTTCCATTATTTCTGTAGCATGAATGTGATGGTATCTGGTAAAGTAATTTTAAAAACATTGTTGAAAGAACAAAATAGAGATCATGTGAAGCACCCCTAAAGGTAATGCAGCTTTGTGTGGGCACAGAAGTCATTAATGTAGATCAGCTTGTTGCTCATATCACTGAAGTTCTTCGTCCATACACACACACACTATGTGTATGTAAATCCAGAAACAGTATTTATTTGTGATATTTTTAAGCTCATGCATTTACATAGTTGACTGTTGTAACAGTAAAGTGAATACAAATGCATAGGGTTCTACATGTGGAGATGTTCATAAGGAGAAGTTATTTTAGTATACAGAAGAATGTGAATTGAAGATGCTGTTGTAATAGTTTCAGAACTATAGCTTCTGAAACTGTAGTTTAAAAAAGGGGCATAGGTAATCTTGTGTACTTACATAATGAGATGTTCAGAAGTAAGGAAACACTGTGTGACACTGAAGTTCTATTGTTTTTATATGTTATTTTTTTAATGGTACTAGCATACAGCTCTTACTGGTTTGGTATTTAATTGGGAACAAGAAGTTTCTCTGGTGCTTCTGTGCTAAGCACTGGTAAGACTGAAGTATTTATTCAGTTAAAGCAGATATTCCTATGCTATTCACTGCAAAGGCAAATATTCTATGATTTGTAGTAAAATGGTCTGTTTTCTCAATGGGTATTGTAGGTATATTTCACCACAACTGCATGGTGAAACATAGGCAACATATTTTTTCATGTTAAGCTATGTTAACTGAGGAGTTGTTTGTATGGGTGCATATGGGACATATTTGAAAAGAGAGGACTTTTTTTTTGTTGTTGTTTATGAAATGGCAACAGCACACAAAGAACTGCGTACCGAGGGTGTACATTAACCTGCACTGTATGCACGTGGTAACAGTTGAGGCACTGTTAACAATTGCTGGGTTTCTGATAGGCTTCACAGCCATCCTGGAAGTAGATGCTGGGCTCTGTAGTAATGCTCAGTTAAATGATTTTGAATTGGAAAAAACATAGGAGCATTGTTGCATCTAGGTATTTACAGAGTGGCATTTGGGCATCTCTTTCAGAAACTGAATACCATTAATTCCAAAGTAAATAAAGGTTTTGGTGCCTGGGTGGGACTTTGCTGAAGTCAGAGCAGCTCAGTACAATGAGGCTGGAGGGCTTGGAGGGCAAAATCCCCTGTCAGCAAGCTAACATTGGAGTGAACACAGGCAGTTCTTGGCAAATACTGTGATACTGTGCCCACATCCCCAAGTTGTTGACATAGAAGTATTATATGTTTACTGAGCGAATAACTTCTCTTGTTTGGATATATTCTCTCATGGAATTAAGAAAAAAGCATAGCTGAGGGAACCTTTTTCATTTTTGATCTAGATGCACCTGGGGATAATTTTGTGCAATAAGAAAATGCTGAAATATCAGTCTTCTGAGAGACATTGTGTCTACATATAGGCTAAATCCTAGCCTATTTTCTAAGTACTTTGTGTTGAAAACTTTCATTTCTTGCGCCTTAGGAATTAAGTTTGTCAATTTTGTGTCATACACAGTCCTTTCTATTCAAAATGAAAAGTATATCACATACTGACAAATGCACACCCTCTTTTAATTGTACATTCACTAAAATGGCTTATTTACTGAGGGCTTTGGATTCATTGTCTGCCATTCTGAGACATTTTTACCTTTTAACACCATTGTACTTTCACACCATATTGCTTTTCTAACAGATAGGGAGGGAAGGATGGTTAGAGAACAGGGATTCTTACAATTATCTCCCTTTCTAGAAACACCATGATGTTAGGTTTCAGCTATGCCCACTGTTTTCAAGCCCCTCCACATTCTTCCCTCAAGGGTGTTATTGAACAAATAACTTCAGCAGGAGCTGCTGCAAGAGTTTTTTTTCAGTCAAACATTACTCTAGGAGTCCAGATTCTTGGTTTCCTGTTTTGATTCTGCTATAGTACCGCTGTTATTTATTTGTCCCTTGACTTACCTATCTGTAAAATTGTAATGCCGGTATTTGTCTTCAAATTTGGTGGAGACTTACAGCCTGCCAGGAACTAAAGTCGATGGGAACTGTTCGTCCCCCTGTACATGTTTGAACCAGACCTCTGGTGCACTGGGGTTTGCTGAGTCCTTGGAGATCCTCAGATGAAACCAGCTGTTAAGTATAAAGGATTACTACTATTTGCACAGTGTTATGGTCATAAGATAAATTCAAATGAAGAGTTCTTGATCCTGGCTGTGAGGAGTCTAAATTAGACATAGCACAACAAGAAGAGGATTTTTTTATTTTTTTTTAATGTGTGGGGATATCTATATAAATATATATGTTCAGTCCTCTGGAAGTGCATCAAGAGGATGCTTTACATTCTCAACTTTTCTCATAATTTTACAGCATTCTGGTCTTTTCTGCAACTGGAAAGAAAAAAATACAGAGCAAATGAGCAACAACAACAAAAATAACAAAAAAGCCCAAACACCCAGAGATCAAAAGATGTACAGCTGCAAATCTCTCAGTAGATCTGCCTGATGCTCTGGGTTGTTGGAGTGGCTGTTAGTGCTGATCGGATTTCTGTATCAGAGTCTGGACACTGTGACCCTTTCCACTGGCACTGGTCCAGTAAAAGTCTACTGGTGCAGAGGTTCCCATTCACTTGCTTTGGATTTGGCCTCAATTACAGGAATGGGAGGAGAGGGGAAAAAAAAAAAAGAAAAAAAAGAAAAAAAAACTGCCAAGAGGAGCTTCCTTTCTGGTTATTAAAACAACAACAGAATTTATCCCTGTTTAGTGTAGATTTTGAGATTGCTTTGGCGACAGGAGTTCTGCCACCTGTTCCCAACAGGATATTGTGCAAATAAGTAGAAAACTGGTAATTGCTGAGTAATAAAATACACATGTGCATTTACAAAGTGAACGAAGGTAATCTTTTCAGTAAAGGAGATAAGCTGTCTCAGCTCTACTGATCACTTAGAGAATGGGATTCTTTAGTGCAGACAAGATAGTCAATAAATATTTGTTTTCATTCATTAAAAGGAACCTCAGCAGGAAGTTTTGAACAGAATGTCTTGAGCTTGTTTTGAAAAAAAAATCAACACAGTAAAATGTCTGCAGAATAGCCTCTTCTTTTTTATATATATATATATTATTTTTATTCTGCTGGTGCTACTGCTTGCAAGTGGGATAGTGAAGTTTTGCCCAGAAGTGATGCTAACTAGCCAGGCTTCTTCATGTTACGATAAAAACTGGAGTAGAAGAAGTTCAGACCGTGTGCTGTACAGATCAGAGTAACTCCACATGCGTGGTGTGTATGGATGGTGGTTCTGTGGCCTCAAGGATCTTACCTCGTGGGTGGTGTAGCAGCAGAAGCAAATATTTATTACCATTAATAAATTAGGTTGCACCTTCAGCAAAACCTAAGCAAGAAAAAAACGCCTCAACAGCTGGGAGTTGTGGTGGGTCCTCAGCAGGAAGGTGGACTTCCCAAAGGCATTCTCCCACCCTTTCCTCCCCAGGCAGCTGTTCTGCCAGACCCCTTCTCAAACAGAGGAAGGGACCAGAGGAAACATGGAACTGACTCTTGGCTTACAAGACGCTCTTCTTCTCACAGCTGATGACTAATGATCAAGAAGATACTACCAGAAAAACAAAACAAAACAAATTTTCATTTGCTGTAACCTGAGGGGTCAGAGACTTCAGAGATAAAATCCTGCTGTTTAAAATCTATATTTTACAATATCCCTCTAGATCGATACGCCATTAGAACAGTGCAGCAGTGCAGTCTTTGATTCTGGTAGCCATAAAGGGGTTAAATCATTTTTGGCAGCCCGATGATCATGTAAAACCATAAAGCAATTCCAGTAGAAAGAGATGTATAGAGGTAGAAAATATCGGACCAAGTGCATGCTCTCTGCGGATAATAAAAATTACCCACTTTCTCACAGATGTCGAATCTGGCTGTTTTCCACTAAAAATTTGGATTGCATATCAACTATCCAAATTATTTTAGTGTCTGTTGAAGAGTGTGTTTGGCAGGCTTTCCAGTAGGAAAATAGGAAGTCGATTTGAAAACATTAATACTATTTGAATACAACTGCTTAAGCCGATTGTTCTTTAGATGAACTCCCATGGAAACACACTCTGCCCTGAGAGTCCCCAGCAAAAGTCTCCAGGTGGAGAAAGGGGAGATGCGAAATCTCTGTTGGAGGGGGCTGCTTCAAGGCAGGGCTTTAGTCAAGCAGGAGTGCAGAAACAGTTGCAGGCAATCTCCTTAAAGAACAGTGTATGACAAGTGGATGAGCATTTGAAAGGAGCAAGAAGTAAAAAGGAGAGTGTGGTCACTGAAGAGAGCAAATATACAAAGTACCTGTCTAGCTTTTTGGGTTCTGAATAAACTTCACTGATTTGGGAAAGGAGGGCGAATCATGGAGGCCTCTACAGCGAAGATAGGATGAGCAGATGCCATCAAAATGTAAGGTGGGAATTAAACTGCGAAGACAGGACAGCATGGGAAGCAGTCAGAGGTACGCCCTATTAAGATGGGGTGTCTGCCACAAGTCCACCCATCCCAGAACCACGTGGAATTTTGACGTTCTGGCTGGACCTGTGAGAGAAACACTCAACTGTTTAGCACAGGGTTCTTTGCATCTTTCTCTGAAGCAGAAGCAGGGTAATAAATCAGCGATGTGTGGCAATGCTTCTATTCTTAGGCTGCAACTGGGACACAATCGGATGAAGTTAAAGTGGGGAATGTATCAGAAGAACAGACTGAAAATTTCCCGACGCTGAGTTTGGCAAAAAATTAACTTAAACACATGGGTCATGGATATCATAAAATAGCTGAAAACCAAATAACAGGACACTGATGCACTTCTGAGAGGAAGTGATGGAAGTGATGTTCTGGCAGGCGCTTCCACTGGCTTTGACAAGCTAGTTTGAAGCCAGCAAAAGTTAATATTTCTAGCAGGGGATATAATCAGAGTAAGGTTTTACTGAATTATTCACAGAACGAAATGCTAATGGGAAAAATAACCAAACCACCACTCTGATTGTCCCAGTATTGTTCTAAGCTCGTTCTGTCAGATCTTGACAATGTTTCATTCCACTGAGCATCATGATGGATGGTTGTTCTCTGGCCTGGACCAGGAGTAGAAGTAGTAGGACAGAGCTGTTGTACAAAGTTGCATTGATTTAAAATCAGTGCAGTCCTTACAATGTAGTGGAATATTCAAACTCCTGTGGCTCCTGTTTGCATCTCCTATCTTTTTCCTCTTACTGGATTCAAATATGCCGTGACAGAAGAGTGAAGTCCTGCACTCCTGGTTATTGTCATTACAGTGTTGTCAGGAAGATCAGTGTATTGCTCTAGTATGAAGTGTGCACATGAGAGAGGGAGTTATGCTGCAGAGAGCTTGTGCTCCTCCAGCCAAGTGCTGCTCCTGCCTCTGATCTGTCAGCACACTGATACTTCTAAAACACTCCATGTAAAAATCTTCGACTTTTTTGATCTTTTGATTTATTTTTTTTTTAATAAATTTCTTGACATAGTGAAATTATTAGAAATCTATTGCTGCATTTTTGAGAGGAAATTGAAATTTCACCTTTCAGAAGACTATAGAGACTCATCCAGTAGATGGGCCAGGCCAGCTGTTCCCATTTTACCCAGGCCAAACAAGGTTTGCTGAGGTTGTGTCCTCAGGAACTGCCTACTGAGCAGTTTCATGCCCATGCAAGAAGAAGTCTGGGGTCCTTGAGATGGAATGGGTCATGGAATATGTTATAGAGGATCGAAAACTCACTTGAATTGTTAGAAATTGTTGGAAATACGAGTGATAGATGTCTGAAATTTTTACAGAGGATGGAGGGGTGGGAGGTGTGCTTATCAGGTTATGATCGGATTTATTTATTTTTTTCAATTTCTTGCCCATCCTTTAGATTTTGAGTCAAAAAATATATTCTCAGATACTTAGGTGGCGTACTGAAAGTCATGAATGATCTGTGGAGTATTTGAAAGACTTATTGATTTGTCTTATAAAATTATGACAGCTGTGCCTTTGTGGATAGATACAGTCTGTTATCTGTATGCCTTACAGCACTGTCTACTATATTCATTTGTTGTTGTGGCACATAAGGTATTTATTGTAGAATTCCTACAACAGAACTTTGGCAAAAGGCTTTCAATTTCTGTTGCACTGTCCATGGTAGAGAATGCCACCAGCCTGTGTGCCAGATTCAGCTGAGTTTCCTCTTTTTTGTCAGGCTATAGCACAGAGAATAGGTGAGATAATTCAGCACGTGTATGTGAAACTTCTCAAGTTGCTGCAACACTATATACTACATAACTACAATAAATTTAGGTCAAACCCAAAGCAAAGCTATCCCTGATTATCCAGGCCTCAAACAGGAAAATATTTTCATTATCAAATTGGACATCTGGTAAAATAGCTTTTGGGCCTCTTAAATTCATGTTCACAGCCTCAAAACCACAACAATTTTTCAGTTCTGTCTTATGTAGTAAAGGTTGTTCATGCATAATTTCAGGCTATTTGGTGTGTATCTTGTGCTGCTTACCCATCTGAAAGGATGGGTGAGCCAATTTGGCTTCAGAAAGTCCCTCCATTTCTTACCAATATTCAGTGTCAAATGAGGCTGCCAAATGTGCAGGTCTTTCTATTAAGATAGTTTGCTTGGATCTGTCCATGTGATTGTGCCTATCTGTTAAAGACCTCCATTACATACCTTTTTGCTTTCTTTCTCTTTTTAAAACAATAGATTTCAGGCAGATTTCAATATTTAACTGTTCTCTAAGCTTTCTTTATTTGGAAATCGTGAAAGTAAGACAGTGTCAAATCCTGATGCTGTGGTGGAGTCCAGGTCCAAATCCAGTATTTGGCTTTGCGGTCTTGCCCAAAGATTATATGGGAAACTGCTTTTGTCATTCCTATCATTTGAAAACAGGAAGTTTCAGAAATTTCATGAAGGAGTCGGTTTTCAGGTCTTTCAACCTCAGTCTCAGAACCTCAGTTTTTGATGGTTGACTTAAGACTATAATGAGACTTTGGATTTTTTTTCAGTGATCTAACAGAACCAAGGCAATTTGAACAAAACACTAAACAACTACCCAGTGCTCAGATTTACGCAGCCCTTTAACTTTTGGGCATACTTTTATATGTAAATTAGAATGATTTAGTTTGCATTTCTTCTAGCAGGCTAGGCATAAATGTCCTTGATCTTCACAAACATACAGCTGGTGGGCGTTATAACAAGTCTTAGCTTGCTGAGAGAAGTCTCTAAAACTAAAAACTGTTTTCCGATGTGGATAATAAAATGCTTTCCTGCTCCTTTATATGGTTTTAACAGACTATCAGGGTTCCAATTCGTCTTAACCTGCTTTCCAGATTTCTTGAGAAATCAGAGTTGAGAGCACAACTAGCTTAGAGCAGTCTAGATTCTGCAGGTTGTAATCAATCAAAGCAGATCAGGGCTTTAGATTGTTCTCAGAGTCAAACTATATGGAAGCCTATTATTTGAGATACTTTTGCCATCAAAGCTTGAATTCATCTCTCAAGAACTAGTAATGGAAATCTCATGAAATCTTCCTTTTTGATCTCACTCTGTGAGATCTGTGGCTTGGCCAGAGATCAGATTGTCAGAATTTTCAATTTGTTTCATATTTCATCTTAACATGGGTTGGCGTATCTTGTTTGTTTTGTTGCTGTTTTTTTAAACCTCCAGTTGAAAACATTATAGCAAGTTGGCTGGTAAAGTTATCACTGGTCAGTCCTAAAAGAAGAAAATAATATGACATTACATAATTAGCGAAGTGAGGCATTAGCAAGTGTATGAAGGCAGTACATAATTTTATGATTATTTCCTTCCTCTCTTTCACTCTGCTCATCCAGCTCTAAGTGAATGTGATAATAAGACAGGCACTTAAACCGAGGCTTTCTCTCGATGCTCAGTATTTCTCTAGTTACTGGATTTAATTTTTTTGTGTGTTTAGATAGACTACAGTCTCAACTAGAAGGCTTGTCTTGGTGATTATCTGTTATTTTAGCAGGGATTTCTGCTTCCTTTTTTTGGTCGAGTGTTGTTCAGAACATTTTTTGTTTGTTTTTTCAGGATGTTACTATTTGTTTGGTGGCTTGGATTTTGCAAATTTATTCTGCGTTGCAAAGTAGAACTCAGATTTCTGTTTTGAGTTGTGACTTGCCAAACCAATATGTTGTGGTGTTACATGTATCCTTAATGACAGAGGTGAAGCTTGTCCTGTTATTCATGGGATTGGCCACCTCTTCATAACTTGGAATTTGAAAAATCTCACATTTCCAATCATTGTGGATTAAAAATAGTTGTTTTGACTCTCAGACCAGTTTTTGCAATCAGATGGCAAAGCCAGCTCCGTATCAGGCCACTGAGCAGCCAGATCAGTAGAGCTTGCTGGAGACCATTTGCTGAGTTCTTTTATGTCATTTTTACATATGTACTCTTTAAAAGTATGCTTAGTTTTAAAAACAGTATCTCACTTAAAGAATGCCAACATAAAGATGATACCTGCAACCACCCAGCTACATTTGAAAGGAGGAGATAAACTTGCCAGTTCCTTTGTCTGTAGTTCTTTGTAACTGGAAAGTAGAACTATATTTTCATTTATGACAGTTTGTGGTAACTTTTAGGAGTTTATTTAAGTACTTACTGGAAAAGGAACTCCGTCTTTTGAGGCCTTTTTTAGGCAGGATGATCCCTGCTAGCTTTTGAACAAGATTTGTCCAAGAAAGTAAAGCAACTTAACAAATAATAAAGCAGCACATTTCAAATGAGCTGGTTCTAAAGGCAAATGTTTTTCCCCACATATATGTTAACATACAGAATTACTCCTAACCTGCCAAAAGAAGAAGATACCTAACACCTTTCAAAGATGCAAATTGTCAATTAACAAAACAATAGAGTTCTAGCCTTCCTTTGCTGAGGTGCAAATTGGTAATAAGATTGCAAGGAAAAGCTGGTGGTTTCTATTTAAAATTTAGTTGAAGATGAAGGCTCCCCAAGGAAGAAGGGGAGGGAAAGTGACGAAGTTCTACAGCCAGTTCTACACTGGGAAAAACCTGCATGAGGAGCACTGGGATATCAGAATGAGTGCTGTAAACGGTCTAGTTTGTATACAATTAATTGTGACAACAGTAATGAAAGGGACATGATAAAATTTAGTTATGTTGTTGCATTGTGAAAAGCAGAATCTGAGAGGTAGAAGCCACTTCTTAATTCCATACCTATCACGTGTCTTGCAGTGAAGATGATGATGAGAGAAACTGCAAATGCTGTATGATAATTTCTCATGTACCATCAGCAGTCTCATCCTCACTGTGCCCATTAAGCTCTGTTATGTATTTATCCTAACATTTTGCACACCCCTGAGCTGCTACCAGTTTGTTGTATCCCAACTTGCCTCAGATGTTTTCATCTTTCCAAATATGAAATTTTGCATAATGACTTCTACTTGTGTTTTAAGAGCAAGTAAGTAGTGAGAACTACCACCAGCTTTTCTACTAATAACATTAGTGTCCGATGGTCAGGAGAATCTAAAGTAGGGTTGCGTACTGCGGGATTGCAGGAAGTTCCCGTGTTAAAAGTTAGAGAGGGCTCAAGGAAATGGAGATCTGCTTGGAATTTTCATTTGAATGAGAATCTGAAGGAGGGATCATAAATTTCTTCTACTGTCTGGTGTTCTGTGATTTTGGCCAACTAAGGAGATTGGTGCCTCGTCATGTCCCTTTGTGGTCTGTATGATTTCTGCTGTTAGGTACTAATGAGTATTGCTGGCTTTTACTGGGAGGTTTAGTTTCAATTTTATTTACCACTGACTGGTTCCAGACATTGTGTACATTTTAATATCGGCTTTCTCTCAAAAAATCAGCATTATATTCTGTCACCTTCCACAATTGAGAAAAGAATCGGATGCTTAATTTGGATAGATTCAGTAGGTCTTGTATATATTAATTTTAATTTTGTTCTTCTAAATTCTTTTCACTCGAAGTTTTGTTACTATGGGAGCTGAATTTTGGAAGTAGAAGAGTAATTTAAGGATAAGACCTTTTTTTTTTTTTAATAATCTGAATAATTTGTGGCATTTGACAAATATATCTATGTATAGCCTGGGATTCTAAGACTGGTTGGAGTATTTGAGACTGTTAATTTGAATCCTAGCTGTGTGATTAAATGCCCTAGATATCTTGGAAAGTTTCAGCCATAATTATACAATTTTAATGAATTTGTTGCTCTTGAAAGTATCGAGTTGACAGCTGCTGAGGATGAAGCCCTGGCTGGCTGCAGACATGATAGGTAGGGCACTGCGGAGCTCTGAGAACAGTTCTCAGTTCACAAGTAGACTGAAAAGCACTCTGTAAATGCGAGACTGAGTTTCCCATCTTGTCAACAAAGGAACCAGATTCTATTTGGGGGCAGCAGGCTAGCAGCAAGCACCTGACATCTTCCCCTCATTTCTGACTCACATTCAGTGTTTGATGGTGCATGGCAGTCCAGCAGGGTGTTGTTGCAGCCCTCATCATGCGAGGAGGGCTGGAGACATACAGGACGCTGGCACTACTAGCGAGAGGGCTCTTTAGCCTGCATTCAGGGAACGTACTAATCCTTCTTTCAGGTGTCAAGTTTTAGTACCTCTTATGTATCTTGATTAGCACTGAATAGGATATTTTTATTCTTAGTGATGTAGTGGCTTGTTGCATTTAGCTACCATTTATTATGAACTAGGCCCAGACCTTGAATGTTATCTGACTTCTCTGAAAGCAAGCCCTCTTGAGTCAATGTGGTGTTAGACAAGTAAATAATAGCGTATGGTGCCATCTGAACATGTTTTAACCTGCTCCACATAAGTTTCCTTAGCTTTGATGCATGTATTTAAAGTATGTAGGATGCAGGATGTGTGAGGATGTGGCAGTTTGTTTATGCATGCAAGGATTTCTTCTTAGACGAGATTCATGTTGATATCACTCTGCATAGCACTTTATTATCCTGCCTCAGGTAAAAAGGAGTATGTAATCTGAAGTTTGGGGGTGGACCTATTTTTCAAATAAAATCCACTGGGGCCAGCACTTTTGTACCTTTTTGTGTCTTGTGAAGCATGTGATATCTAACCCTTTATTTCCTTTTTTTTTCCCCCCCCTTTTTTTTTCCCTAAGCTATTCATGTTAGCTGTCGGGCAGGGCAAATCAATCTTTTCTAAGTACTCTTTAATCATAAATCTAGATGTATTAAGTTAGCTATTACCTAGCCAGTGGTAGCCAGAAACAGAAAAAGGCAGGAGGGAATAGTTCAGCCATCATGACTGAGCTGTGATTGGGATCATAGGGCTGCTTGCTATGTGCACCTTGACTTCAGTGATAGTTTTAGTTTTCTTGGGGAGCTCCTTCTTTTCCTTTTTTTTTTTCCCCTCTCTTTTTCTTCTTCTTCTTCTTCTTCTTCTTTTTTTTTTTTTTAAAGAAAGAAACTACTTTAGTATTCTAATTAGCATGCTTTGCAATGTCTGTTTTGTGTGCTCCAAATGTTCATTTCCTTCAGCTTACATTTCCCCTCTGGTTTTCAATAAATCTTGGGGCACCTTTGTATCCTGCCATCTTTTCTGCTCTTTTTCCCTAGAGTGTTAATTCCCACCCCCTGAATATCTGTAAAATCAGCATTTTGTTTTTTCCCTCCCAAGCAGCTATTGCCATCAGCTGTTATAAAATAATGGCTTTAGATGTGTCCCTTATAGTACATTGACCCTTCTGTCTGATTTATCATTAATTTCCAGAGATTTGTTCCAGCCTTGAACTAATTCTCTCCCCCCAGGGTCTTGAGTTAGAAAACACTGGAACCCACCTCCTTGTTCTTTTGTACCTGGAATATTAGTCATATTGCCAACCTCCCTGGCACATGGACGCATTCCAGTATGGCTGAAGATATGCTGAATGTCCTTTGTTGGCTTCTGTTTTGTGTATATGTATGTATATATGTACATTATATATTCAAGCTTCTTACACTTATTTCTGAGCTTGTATCCTGGTTGCACGATTCTGCTTGATTCAGGTGGTGGAGACTGCCTAGTGTGGCTGGAGTGCATCTGAAGAGCTGAGAGGGAGTCAAAGATGTCGGCAGCATCACTGAGCATGAAACACCAAAATACACCCATGGCAGTGGGTGTTATGAAGGCAGTGGGGTGTCAAAAGGCTTGTAAGCCATCAGAGTGAGCAGCTCTCTTGTTGCCTGTGCTAGAAAGCTGTGTTGTCTCTTGAAAGTTAAAATCATCAATATGACTGGTCCTTTGGAGGTTTTTCCCATGCCAGGGCCCGTTTATGATGTTCTCTTCTGTCTTAAAACCCTAAAATTACAATAATCTTTTTCCCGGAAAAAGACTGAAAACGTTGCTGTGTTGGAAACCATCCTGTTGTAGCTGAGGTTCGCTGCAACCCTTTGCTTCTTCCCCATTACTGCATTGTACACACTACTGTTTAGACTATGACTGCACGTGTAATGTACACCTATCTGCCTCTAAAGGCAACTTGAGCTGTCAGTGCTGTCACCCCAAAAAATAAATCCACCTTCACCCTGTATTTATGAATTATAGCCCACCTGACACTTAAAAAAAAAAAAAAAAGTAAGGGGGAGGAAAATACAAAGTTCAAAGAAAGTCTTGATACTGATTTAAATACTTTTAGAATTGCTTTGTACGTTTACTAGTGTGGTTTAGTCACCTTTGATCATATACATAAAGTGCATCTATGTATATGAGATAACAAATAATAAAGTGTGTGCTCTGTATTGCTTCTTCTTTGCAAATCTGATGCTAACTAAATTCAGTTGTAATCTGTGAGGATCTGCAGGCAGAGCTAATATGTAACAACAGTACAGACAAATAAACATTTTGAAGGGAAAACCTCAGTTCCATACTCCTTACAATATTTGTTGAATTCGAGCCTTCAAACACTGGGGCTGCAGCTTAGGCTACAACTTAATCCCTGCATCAGTTTTGGAAGGATTGCACTACTTACGATGCCTGGGAAGAACTTGCCCAAGTATGTCTTGGAAATTTTGCTTCCTGCATGGATCTGTGTATAGAAACTGCATTTGGGAGGCAGAAAAAGCTGCAAATTGTGTGGTGTGTTACGGTAAACAAACAACAATGAGAGCCATGGAAAGGTCAGCGCCATTCTTACAGGTCTGCATGCCACAGTGGGGCATACATGGGAACAAGACATCGCTGTACATTCCTTCACACTTGTGCCCCATATCTTTGGATGTTTATACCTGAAGTATCAAATTACTTAGAGCTACTATCTACTAATGCAACACTAGAATAGAAATATACAGAATTTTAAAAAGCCTTGACTAAAATAATTCTAGGACTGACTTAAAAATGTTAGGGTTAATAAAAAATATGTGAGCGATCTCAGATTTTGCTGATGTCTCACCTTCAGCTTGCTGGTTGGGCTTTACCACACTGGAGCTGTGGCGAGATGTGTGGAGAAGGACCTGGGGGTCTTGATAGATGAAAAACTTAATATGAGCCAGCAGTGTGCCCTTGCAGCTCAGAAGGCAAATGGTATCCTGGGCTCCATCAAAAGAGGAGTGGCCAGCGCAGGGACAGGGAGGTGATTGTTCCCCTCTACTCTGCTCTCGTGAGGCCCCATCTGGAATACTGTGTCCAAGTGTGGAGCCCCCAGTACAAAAAAGACAGGGAGCTGTTGGAGAGGGTCCAGAGGAGGGCCACGGAGATGATCAGGGGACTGGAGCACCTCCCCTGTGAAGACAGGCTGAGGGAGCTGGGCTTGTTCAGCCTGGAGAAAAGAAGGCTGTGGGGTGACCTCACTGCAGCATTTTAATACCTAAAGGGAGCCTACAGAGGGGAGGGGAATCAACTCTTTGAAAGGGTTGATAATTGCACGACAAGGGGAAATGGTTTTAAGTTGAGGGAGGGGAGATTTAGGTTGGATGTCAGGGGGAAGTTCTTTACCAAGAGAGTGGTGAGGTGCTGGAACAGGCTGCCCAGAGAGGTTGTGGATGCCCCATCCCTGGAGGTGTTCAAGGCCAGGTTGGATGGGACCCTCGGCAGCCTGGTCTAGCATTAAATGGGGAAGTTGGTGGCCCTGCATGTTGCAGGAGGGTTGGAGATTCGTGGTCCTTGAGGTCCCTTCCAACCCTGGCCATTCTTTGATTCTGTGATTCTGTGTGATGGCAGCATGAAAACAAGGCATTGTGGCAACCATGTTTTTGGTGGGGAACTGGCACATCATCCCTGCAGATGGTGAGATGCTGAGCCGGAATATGTATGTGAAGCAGGACCATCCCGCATTGGGAAGAGAAGCTTAGTGTAGGCTGCAGGAATAGTATTTAAAACCCCACAGCAGCAAAGGCACCTGATAACTTTTTGACATTGTTTTGAGACCGCTGAGAATCAGAGTATTCTTGTGGGATTTGTATTTAAAAGGGAGGAATTTTCAAATCATTTCAAGGTGGTGATGGGTAACGTCTACTGGAATGCTGCAATTTCTGCCTATTTTTGTTAACTGATTCAGCCTTTTGAGGTCATTTAGGGTGGATTGATATGTTCTCATTCTCCGTATGTGCGGCTGTGCAAGGATTCTGCAGATTGCGATAAATGGGGAAAGGGAAGGAGCAGATTGTCCTACCGGAAAGTAAAAGACTCTTTCAGGATTGTGTAGGTTGTGTAATTTGAAGATCAACATTGCTTATAGTGAACAGATGGAGAAGATGATTAGAAGCTACAAGTGCCCTCCTATGCTATAAGCCCAATGTCAGATAAACTACCTCTACAGAAAATTATCACTTTCTGAAATTCTAGGACAACTGTAGGTTGCATTCTATGAAATCAAGAGAGAGAACTGGTGCGAGGAGGAGGAAAGGATCTAGACTGTTAACTGTGTGAGACAGGAAGCTTAGATTCAAGGTGGTTTTAGTGTCTGGGAATGCTTGGCATTGTTTTTAGGAGCATAAGGAAATTGCCATTATTTCAATCCTGGAGTTCATTTGGCAATCATTGGTACAAACCAGTGTGTTTTTTTTTTCTCTCCTCATTGAGGTCATGCTCGCCTGCCTCATGAGGGCTAAAAGTACTGGTTTTATCACACACCAGAGCACGTATGTTAAAGTCTGACGAAATTATACATTTTGTGACATATGGCTCTAGTGGAAGTGTCTGAAAACCTCTGGCTGAGAGTGGTCTGCCAGTGCATATACAGCATAACTGCACAGTGTGTAGTTGGCGAAAGGTTATGTATTGTAGGGTTTGTATGTGGTGTGTGTGTTATTTTTTGTTGTTGTTTTAAAGATCACAGAATCACACAGAATCACAGAAACACCAAGGTTGGAAAAGACCTACAAGATCATCCAGTCCAACCATCCACCTATCTCCAATAGTTCTCACTAAACCATGTCCCTTAACACAAAATCCAAATGTTCCTTGAACATCTCCAGGGTCAGTGATTCCACCACCTCCCTGGGCAGCCCATTCCAGTGCCTGACCACTCTTTCAGAAACTTAGTATTTCCTAATGTCCAACCTAAATCTCCCCTGGTGCAGCTTGAAGCCATTCCCTCTAGTCCTACCACCAGTTACAGGAGAGAAGAGACTGACCCCCAGCTCACTGCAACCTCCCTTCATGTAGTTACAGGGAGCAATAAGGTCTCCTCTGAGCCTCCTCTTTTTCAGACTGAACAATCTCAGCTCCTTCAACCACTCCTCTTAAGGCCTGTTCTCCAGACCCCTCACCAGCTTTGTTGCCCTTCTTTGAACTCACTCCAGGGCCTCAATGTCTTTCTTGCAGTGAGGGGCCCAAACCCAGACACAATACTCAAGATGCGGCCTCACCAGTGCTGAGTACAGGGGGACAATCACTTCCCTGTTCCTTCTGGCAACACTGTTTCTGATGCAAGCCAGGATGCCATTGGCCTTCTTGGCCACCCGGGCACACTGCTGGCTCATGTTCAGCCGAGCATCAATCAATACCCCCAGGTCCATTTCCTCTACATAGTCCTCCAGACACTCTGCTCCAAGCCTGTAGTGTTGCCTGGGGTTGTTGTGGCCAAAGTGCTGGACCCAGCATTTGGTCTTGCTGAACCTCATCCTATTGGCTTCAACCCAGCTATCCAGCCTGTCCAGATCCCTCTGTAGGGCCTTGCTACTCCCAGGCAGATTGACACTTCCAGAAGATGCATTTACATAGTGGGTGACAGTGTTGTAAAGCAACGGACAGTGACTGGAGAATAAATGATGGGTATTCACTGAGTTGGCATAAATCTCCTGACTGAGACTGAAGCATCTTTCTCTGGGCTTTTCTGGCAAAACTATATGCATGTCACCTGGATCCTGGTTGGAATCACTACTGTGAGAATTAGGAGCACATAAAATGTAAAGGTGGAAAATCCCATAACTGAGTAAATATGTGCTAGTGTCTGACCAGCACTTGGTAGGCAAAACAGTCATTGTCAGAGCATGTATGGCAAAGTGTCTTAATGTAGCTCTTTCTGCAAGATCCGTAAGGACTGGAATGAAGGTTCTGCTCAATAAGCAGAAAAAATACTGAAATCGGGAGTGGAATATAAAAATGTATTTTCCAAAGGATGAAACAAACTGAAGTATAACATGAGGAACAAAGGATTTTATTCGTACTTGTGGTTAAATCAGTGAAAGCCATGTTAGCAAGAGTTCCCTAGTGCCAATGGAAAGTCTTATGTCACAGCCCTAGAAGCCAAAGTCGTTTCTGGCACACATGTGTAGGACAAAGTCAAAAGCAACATCTGCTCTAGTCCCACCTTCTTAAAATGCCAGAAAGTGGTCATCCCTCAAGCTCTTACTAACAGGAGAGCCTCTGTTCAGGGCCCAGGGCAGGAGCACCATGAATTTGTGCACGTGTGCTCCAATCCACAAATGGCTCATACACAGTAGATGCTATTTAAAATGTTTCTTACCAGTGGGTAAGAAGCTGAAGGTGTCAACACATACTCTGTGTACTTAAAAGAACATTTTAACTGCTGGCAACTTTTGCAGCTTATTCTGGATGTTGGGAAGTATAATGGCAAGAATATTTTGCACAAGGAGAAGAGGGAAATGGTTGAAACATGATGGCATAATATTCTGTTTTAGCAGTATGTATGTTTGTTCATATGTGTGTAAACATACCCTTCAGAATCAGAGTATGCAGCAATATGGAAGATGTTACTGACACGTGTATGATGTATGGTATTACATACAGAAACTGTTTGTTAAATGAACACTAAGATTGTGAAGTCAGGCACTCAAAGCATGGGAAATGCCAGAATTAGATTTGCCTGCACAACCTTAATTCAGCCCCTTTGTGCATATGCATTATGATAGTCTTTAATTACACGATCACATATCAGACCACTGAAATGATGGTGCTGACATAAGAAGATATTCAATATTGTTTTAATCGTTATTGTTCACGTGGCCCTGTGGCAGGCATATTCTGCTCACATTCAAACCCTGTCTTTAAAACAGCTGTTCCATAATATAATGCTTATAATAAATACAAGTGCAAATTGCTAACTTCCTGAAGTAATTATCTGTGATTTTTATCAATGTATTACCTGAATGTTATATAGATATTGATTGGTTTTCACAGTATCTATCTTGGTGGTATTGGACCCATTTTACAGATAGGAGGAAAAAAAATTTTGAAGGGTATAAAAACAACTCAATTAGCTCAAGTTCTGTGTAGCTGGCTACAATGGACCTAAACCTTGGCAGCAATCCAATTCATTTCTTAATCTGTGGACAACCGTAGTCTGTTTTAATCTATGAGGACTGTTCTGAAAGTGTTGTCTCCTATTTTATGGCATTGACCCATGTCAGAAGAGGCTGCTGGTGGTATAGCGGTGGTGGTTGAACCTTCCTACATGAAGTGGGAAGAGCATGAAGCAAAGGTGTGTCATTGAATTCCTCTATACAGAAAAAATAGCATCCACAGACATTCACTGACACTCGTTGAACATTTGTAGAAAATGGTTCATATCAGCACAGTGAGGCAACAACTGGTGCATTTACAGCAGCATGAAAGACAAGCCACGTTCTGCACGGTCATAAAGATTTTTCTGAGCACAGCTTGCATGAATAGTCTGTTGTTCATTGCTAGCAAAACATATAGCTAATGGTGGTGACTATGTTGCAAAATTGTGATTTGTAGCCGAGAATTTGCCCTATCAAACAGCATTTCTGTACTTTTTGTCAAGGCTTCTGTTGAAATAAATAGGAGGCGTTACTTTTGGAGCAACCTACGTATATTCTAATTTGTCACAGGGTTTTTCCCACCACCTGAAGGTGTTTGAACCAACATACCTCAGAAGAATGCCCTTGCCACTTGGCCTGGAGAAATGCTGAAAGAAAGCATTTTCTGAAGCTAAACTGCTGTATGTCCCGCATGGCAAGAGCCACGAGGCAAGCCAGAGACTGAGTTGGCCTGGCAATGCTACAGATGGCAGGTTCTTGGAGGGACTGAGTTTTCAGCACGGTGATTGATGCCATATAGATACAGGCACAAGAGGAGGTTTCTAAGTAGAAAGAATCCTTGCTGGAGGTGAAGTACTCTTGGTTTGCTCAGCACAGAGCAGAGGAGCTGAGGGGAGGCCTGATGGCGGCTGCAGCTCCTCACAGGGAGCGGAGGGGCAGCGCTGAGCTCTGCTCTGTGTGACAGCGACAGGGCCCGAGGGAACGGCATGGAGCTGTGTCAGGGGAGGGCAGTGGGGCTGAGGGACAGGGGCTGCACCACAGGGCGGTGGGCACGGCACCAAGCTGATGGAATTTTCAAGGGGCGTTTTTACAGCACTCTCAGACACAAGTTTTGAATTTTTGGTGGTCCTGTGAACAGACAGGAAGTGGACTTGGTGGGTCCCCACCTGCCTGGGATGTTCTCTGATTCTAGGCCTCTGTTCTGTCAGTGTATAGACTAAACAGTTTTGTTTGAGCAGAATTCATCCTGCCACTCTGCCTCCATTGGATGTAAAGGGGAAGATAATCACGTCTGGGCCAGATCTGAATTTTTGAAGTGTTTTTTTCTTTTTTTTTTTTTCACTTCATTGTAACTGTCTGCATCAATTCATTCCAGAAAACAGCGTCTACAAGTATATGTTTGGGTGCATTAGGTCAGAAAGTGGGGTATGCATGTCTAAGGGCTTCCTGCAAAGGTTTTGGCTTCCTGCAAAATTGTCCTCATTTAGCTTGTGAATCTCTGCTTTCTTCAATTCTCACATTCCTGTACCTAAAATTAATGAGTTAATGGTCCAGCAGGCAACTTTAAGTATTCAATTCATGTTCATTCCTAGAGCCAGCTCTTCTTGGGTGATATCCTTCTAGAAAAAAATTGGAATGTGATCATGTAATTAGAGAGTACTGCGATGCTTATGCACAAAGACTGAAAGCTCATGCTTTTTATGAGTAAATTAGGAATGATTGTACAATCTCAAGTCCAGTATTTTGCAACTGGTGAATGCTCACTTTTATTTAGTCTTTTTTTAACAAGAATATTTTTGCAATGTAAAACTAGGAAATAAGAACATTGAAGCTGTCTTTCTGCCCTTTCCCCTGACTGAGGTCATCACAGAGCTGTTACAGATACTCAATAGAGAGCTCTGCCACTTGAGCTGGTGGAGTAATTGCTGCTACTAGGCTGTTTCTGCTGCAAGCATTGGCCACCAAGAGATGCTTCTGTTAGTAGCTTTGCCCAACAGAAAATGGAGTGTGCTGGCCACAAACCCACCATTTACCCCAGACTCTGGGGGTAGAGTACCTTGGCAGTGTTGACCCATTCTGTCACACACACTGAATTAGCTTTCTTCTTCTTCACCTGTGCTCTTCAGCCCCAGCTGATCACATTGCTCTCTTTTTCTGAGTATTTTTTTTTTCTTTTGTGTGTGTGAGCTTTAGGTTTTTTCATCAAGTCAGATTGCTTCATCTTTCTTTACTACTTGGAACCAAGCAGTGGGGCATGAAGTTTCCCTCTTCCTAGTGCTGGTCCAGTGCTAACACCTGGGAACTTGCTGGAAAGAGCATTTGGAGGAAAGGCTAGTGAAGCCTTTGGGGTGAAGCAGGTTGGCTGGCATGACAGGGATGGATGTCCAGTGTAACAGGCTCATGCCTCTGTTAATGCTGATTTTCAGCAGGTCTTTTCTGCAGATGTGCAAAATGAGAGCCTTGTCTTCCTCAGACTTACAAATCATTCAGGTGGGCGATAGCAAAGGGCAAGTCTTGAAAATGTCATATTCATGAGATAAGTTTCAAGGACAGCGGTGCTGTAAACTGTGGCATAAACTACATCACTTGACAGCCAGGGCAACCTAGGAGAAGGTATGTGTCTCAAGTCATAAGGGGTACTGCATCTAGCCACAGAAGTTCAGATTTTTAATTTGAATACTCACTGTTGTGGTGATATTAGCTGCTACATTTATTATATATAAAATATGTATTTCATTAGGATATCCCCATTTAGGAGTAGGGCATTTCTGTTCAAATGATAGTAAAGCTTAGGTCAAGTTGCACTATACTTCCTGCTGATACTTAGAACAGGTATTTGGAGAGAAATGCAAACCACATCACAGGGCTTTTACAGCGAGGACAATCATAGAGACATAATGAATTACTCCAGATTTTACTTTATTTTGTACTATGAATCCAGTTGGGCTGACTGGCTGTATGTACCACAGCTGCTAAAGAAATACTGCTTTGCATTCAAGAAAGCAGATTTTCATGGTTGCTTTTGAAATAAGCCAAAATGTAGCAACATTATCAGCGTTATCAGTTTTCAAAATAATTCATATGAAACTCCTATAATTCAAGTGTTGAGGGTGTGCGATACAGCCATATTTGGAGGTTCTAGTCAGTCTGTTGTATTGGTGATTATATACTGTGAGAAAGGATGAGGATTTGCATCCTTGCCAGCTTTAATAGAGGCGAGGTAACTAATTTGATTCTGGACACTCTCATCATGAGTTGCTTGAAGGTGTTCAAATTTGCTTATGAAATAGTCCCTTCTGAGCTAAGGAGATGGAAATGAGACACTAAAAGGCTTTCTTGAAGTGCTTCCATGTTTCTCAGCTCAGAACATCACATTTGATATTAATATTAGGTACTGAGGCAAAGTCATCAGGTAGAAAAGGGAGGAAATGTAGAAATAGTCATTTTCTTATGTTTCCTCAGGATGCTATTTTGAAGCTTTAAAAAAAATTCATGCTTTGCTGATGAGGCTGCTGTAAACTGGGGAAGTGGCAGATGTAATTTAAGTCCCAGGGCCCTGCCCTAGATGAGGTCCAATACTGGCAGCATACATATTGCTTATATGAAAGCGAACAGATGGATACATTTGGTCAATTCTGCTGGGTTCATATGGAAACCTTCAGAATTTTTCTTACTATTTTCAGTAGAATACTTAAATCTGTTATCTGCTGAGAGTCTGTAGTTGCTTTTGGTTGCTGTGGGTGCTTTTGTAGCTTTGATAGGGAGTGTTTCTTACTGAGGATTTCGGGTCAGATATATTGTCCCCCTTTGTGAAAGTTGTCCCTCCCCAGCTGTTCCCTCCCCACCATGCTCAAGGACCAACTCAGCTACTGGAGAAGTGAGCTGGATTTTTCTCAGCTTCTGTGCCAGGAGAACTGTCAGCTGAGTCTTAATCATGGAGTTTTTACTGGTAGTGAAAAGGCAGGAAAGAGAAATCCAGCTTGCTTTTTAGATGCTAGATTGATTGCAGAGTTTTGGTTATTGTTGGCGAGGGGGACAGGAAGGAGGAGATGGGGAGAACAAAAACATTGTATTTCTGTTAATTAAGAAAAACACTAATTTTCTGATACTAATTCATGTTAAATTCTTGCTGGCAGTTTTTGATGGCTCTCAATTCAAAACAACTGAAAGCAATCAAATGAAAAGAGAAGAAAAGAGAATCAAAGAGGAGGGGGAAGCTCTGTTAGAAGAACGTAGCTTGTTAGTACTTAGTCTGGGGAAAAAAAGGTGAGATTATCAGTAACTTGTATTTTGAGGGTCCTCATAGGTTAGTAGGTGTGCACATACTTTATTATCTAATAATATATGCTATCTATTGCATCATGGAGATAATTGAGCCTATCATACTGATGTGCCATCACTGCATTATTGTCCAGCTGTCTTTTCTCAAGGGTATAGCATGTAAAAATATATAAATTGAGTTTCAAGACACTATCAATGACAGCTCTGTTTCGCATTACAGTTCTTAAAGGAAATTATTCTTGCATTTGGAATCACATAAAAATAGGATACTTTTATCAGAAGGTTTTGGTTTTGGAGCTTTTCAGGAAAGCTGTAAACAAAACAGAGAAAAAAATGAAATCCCCGATATTAAAAGCATGCTTCTATGAAGATTGCAGTTATGTGAGTGCTTCTTTTTCTTTTTTTTTTCTTTTTTTTTTTTTTTTGAATGAGACAATTTAGACATTTTGGACAATTTTTTATTTTTTATTTATTGAAAATGGGGATTAGAAAAGAAGAGAGCTGAAAAGAAGCTGAGCTCACTGTGGGAGAGAGAGAGAGGGCTTGATTTTGACAAAGTAACTTCTCTGTACCCAAATCATCCGCTTGAGCGAAGTGCTTCTCACAAAAACAACTCCACCCATGTTGGAGAAATTGGCTGTCTCTCCTATCTGTTCTGCACATTTTGTTTTGATAACAGTGGGTTTGGGGATTAACATGGGTACCCTCATCAGAGCACAAGATACGGTCCAATACAGGAAGATCCATCTATACTATTTTTAATCCACTTGTTAAGAAAGATTTAGCAGTCATTTCATTCTCTGCTATTCATCATATTCACACATGTGGGATGGGCATTAACAGATTGAGCTACATCTTTTCATTTCAATTCTGTAGCAGCGTCTTTATGCAGTAATATTTTATGTAGTAATAATTTTCTTCCTATTACAGGTTTTCTAACTGTGTTAATGGCAACAGGCTGGCCACAGAGACATTCGTGAGAACTACCTTTGCAGTGACATTTAAACAATTTATTTGATCTTGCTTTTGCATATCTGCTCATGCCTTTTTTTACTCTGTTGTCGACCTTAGGAGAACGCCGTATATAATTGTGGGTCTTTCAATCACATTTAAGTTTACGCAAAGCTATGCAAATTCTTACAGTGTGTTATTTCTGAAGTCTTTGGTATTTGCAGTGTGTACGTGGTCAGGTGGATATCCCTTGACTGCAAGGGTCTGTTGAAGTAGAAGCTGCCCAGCAGCTCCAAGGCTGGTTGCTGAGAGCAGCTGTGACTTATCTGAGGATGCTGTCTCTTAAGGGTATGCAGCTGTTGGAAATCTACCTTGGCTTGCTTACCTAAAGTGGGAGGTGCTGTCAATATCCACTTTCTGTGTATGCTAATAGAAAAAAATAGAGCAGAAAAGGGTTGATGGCATGGAGATTTTATGTATCTCATAGTTTACCGTGTTTTAACAATTATCAGTTGTAATTTAGAGAAACTGAAATATACAGATCTGTGGCTGAAGGTTGTTATTGATGTGGGAGTGCTGTTGGCTAAAAGCCTAAAATGAGGACTTTTTGTTTTGTGAGGACATATTTCATCCTGTGCTTGATGTAGCTTCACCCATACTTGACCATTTGCAGGAGAGCTCTTGGAATGAGCATGGTTAAAACCAATTACTGGTACTATTGTTGTGATGACCTGCATCTTTTTCTATCAGAATAAAAAATTCTAGTCTAAAGAGTTGTTATAAAACCGTGTGAGCCACAAAACAAGGAGAGTGAAAAGCAAGAAGTTATCACAGTTAATTGGAAAAAATACATTTATCAGTTAGTTGATTAGCATATGTCATAGAACTGATTTTACAGAAATTTTTGTTCTGTGGAAGTGATTTGGGTAGGGAAAAATTTTGGAAAGTTGCTGAATTTTTATGTCAGCAGTAACATTCCTCTTTGTTAAAGTAAGTATTAAAAACATCGGATGCTAACACCCTGGAAATGTCTATATGTGATTTCTCCTGTTGTATTATGGCCCTTATCTGGCAAACCACTTGAAGCATATGATTAATCTCTTCAATTTCTGTTGAAACAATTAGTTTTCACTGAAAGATAAGCTCCTGTGTTTAAAGTTTGTAGGATGAAGCACAACTTTATTTACTGTATTTCGTGCCTCTCTTCATTTCCCAATCGTATCTGTGAAAAGCAGAGTTAGTGCCTCAGAAAGTAATGTAAAAAGAAAGCTGGTCACTTCAGTGGGTCAAGCAGCTGTCCTTAGCGCGTGTTGTCACACAACGTGTCGTTACTGGATTACTGAGCTGGTTTCTTTGTCCATGTGTAATAGCATGTCTACAAACGATAATAATCACGGTATGTGTCACATATGGTTCTCTGAAGCACTGACGCTTCTCTGTTGAAGGGGAAAATTCAAAGCAATCATCAGTTCTCCTAAAATTGTCGGTTTTGGTTTCCACATTCATACCAATTTAGTGCCTGGGTCTGATTTTTCCATTATCCCGCATCTTATATGCAACCATGGTTTGCTGTCTGAAATGAGTAGTCCAACAGTAAGACAAGGGAAAATCAAGCTTTCTGTCCTAAGGGTAAAGAAAATTATATGTAGTTCAACTTTCTCAAATGACAACATTCATTAGGCTGCTACTACAGACAACTGTATGTAGGCACTGATAATTCAGTGTATTCAGGGCACTTCCAGTAGAAAAATCACAAATTAATGTTTGCAGGATATGTTTTCATGGTGATTCCTTCACGTGAGCTTTTAAAAAATCATCTGTGGAAATATAAAATCATAGAAAGCTGAACCAAGGGTCCACTCGGACTTTTCTCAGATTTGCTATTTCTTTTGCTTCCTTCCTTTGGATATGTGTTGCCTAAAGCTTGCTTGACTTGTGCCTGTATTTTGTGCAGTCCCATCTGGTGTCTCCATTAGGACCAGTCTGACTGCTGTAGAGCAAAGAGTATCTTAGCCATCTCTACAGCAAAAAGAAAAGAGATAAAATGCGGAGTTGAAGATACTGAGTGTGTCACAGAACACAGTAGCTCTCTCTACTGATTATTTTTTTTTTCCCCCCTTTAGAATTTTTTTTTTTTTTTTTTTTTTTTTTTTTTTTTTAGTTTGGTTTCATTTGTTTGGGCAAGTTTCTTGCCATTTACCTTTGCATTTACATCTCCTATTGATTGGCAATTTTAAAACTGTTTATTGTGCTCTTTTGTTTAGCTTTTCAAGAGCTAAAACAAAAGCCACCAGGCCCTGTGAGGGACACATTTGCATGCGGCGAGCGTTGCCCGAGGAAAAAGTAATTGCTAATGCATATTTATGTGGCACAAATTTGCCATTTGTTTATGCATAAAATTATCAATAGTGCAGGGCGGCCCAGCCGTAGAAAATGGTGACCTTTTTAGCTTAATAAATAGAAATCAGCTGTTATTGTGAAGAGATCAGCCATTTATTCTGTGTTGAGGGACGCTGTCGGGAAAATGTAGATTGGTGCCGGCAATATCATTAAATGGAAGGCCAGTGACCCTTTCGGTATAGTCTATTATACTTTATCTAATAGGGGATAAATGACTTTGGTTGGCAAATAGATTTTAAAAAAAACCAACAAAAAACATCCCTCTAGACTTCTCTTATTCCTCAGCCATACAAACAGGTAGTAACAGGTAGTAGGTACTGAGGAGGTAATGTTGCACAAGCCTGCTGGTGGTATTTTTCTAGCAGAAACGTAACTTAAGAAAAATAATAACAAAATCTGGGAAAAAATAAACCACCACCACCAACAACACACGCAAACACAAGAGCAACCCTCAAACTCGCTCTCCTTAAAGCAGTTTTGACCATTTTGGTTTGGAGTAGGTACAGTGACCGAGACCAACCTATGATTCTTCCACATTTGCATCACCAGAATTTGCCAGATTATAACTCAAGATACCAAAGGCCTCATTTGCCAAAAGGTTGCTTAGGAGCAGTAGCAAAAGTCTTGTGCTTCTCCCCTAATTGACTTCAACCTCAGGAAGTTCATGTGAAAACGAAAGTACATGCTAAAACCCCTGTGTTTCTCTTGTTCTGCCCTGTATAGTGCGTTACACCATGCATAACTGGAAGCAGGTTTATCCACCCCACAGGTGAAACATGGAGAGATGTGAGTCACAGTAACTGTAAATGGTTGTGTTTTCTGTGCCGTTGTGCGATGGGCTGGGCATTTGATTTTTTAGCCTTGAATAATATCCAGTAGATGTTTGTGACGGCAGTATTTTATTTCTGAAGTTCTCTGTTAGATGATGAGATAACCAGGCTGACTATGCAGATGAGGGTACGGTACATAAGATAAGATCCCACCCGTTATCAATGTGGGACTGCCTGTCTCTGGCTCTTGCTTTCAGAAACTCTTGCTGAGGGCAGATCAGAGGCTTTGCTCTATTTGATTCCTAAAGACCTATCACAAGCTAAAGTCATCATTGCAGAAAAGCCACCACAGAATTTGTTCTTGAGTGGCATCTTCCTGATGGCTTCAGTAAAGCTGCAAAGAGGTGAACAGGACACAGAAACCTGCCAGCTGCATCTCTGGAGGTTGGGCTTGGTGGCACAAGCCTTGAAGGCTGTGTCAGTCTGTTGTTTTCATCACTATCCAAGTTCAGGAACAGTTGTTATTTTTTGTTGTTGTTGTTTGATAAAAATGAGTGGTACATAATATGGAAAATAAAACATAGTATAGGATATATTACAGAGTATATAATATAGTGCACTGTGAAACCATGACAGAAGACTTTGTTGAGCACGTGCGCTTCTGTTCTAGTTTTCTTCATGCCAACAGTTTCCTCTTGTGCCAGGACAGTTCTTGTGTCTCCTGTTTGTGTTTCTTGGTATGCTTAACTCCTGTGCACAGAACTCTTGCCTCTTCCTGGAATGCTGCTCTTGCAGTCATCCCAGATAATGGTACCCAAACCATGTTGCAGAAACAAAGCTACAGTCAGACATGTTATGGAAACAGAGAGAAAGTCAAAGGAATGGTTGGAAGTGTAAATCTTCCTGGGTGCTTCCTTTGGAAACCACAGTCATGGTGAAATGAAAATTGCAGAATAGGATATAGGTTTCTCTACATGGTGACAGATCCTCTTTTTGCTGGTTCTGTCACTCCACTGAGAACCATAATCAACAACCGAAGTTTCCGAATCTTTGTAAGCATTTTAGGACTGCATCATCTTCTTGTTAATAAAGTGCCATAATTAGATGGTATTTTTACCTTTATGAACAGATTTTTATTATTACTTAAAATGAACTTGGCTTATTCCAAGTTTGTGGGTTTTTTTTCCTCCACAAATGTTCCTTTCCTATACAGATATCCCCAGCTCTGCTCCTGTAGAAACGCTTTGGCTATACATCAAGGCTCACAGCCTGTCATTAGCCTCAGTTTTACTTTCTTTTTGAACAGTCATAAAATAACCCCTTTGAAGTATGGGTTTTTGACAGAACTAGAAATATTTACATAGATAAAATTAACAAATAGAATATTCTTAAGTGTATTGTGTGGAAAGAGATGCAGGATCTACACTGTTATAAAGTAACCTGGCCATATCTGAAATTCTAGCTCAGGACATTATTACTATTTCTACAGTTAAACTGATGGTAGTTGTTACTGCTGCTTGTTATATTGTCTTGTTATATCTGTGCCTGCTTAGGTGCTTAGGCCTACTTGTGGTACTTTGAGGTGCTGGTAGGGCCTGCTGTCTGGTAGGTCCTGCAGATCCTTGTTTTCTTTAAAAAAGAAAATTATATTTATTTATTTTTAAAGAAAATTTTGCTGACTTATCTTCACTGAGGACTGATTTTTTTTCTCCCTCTTCTTTAACGTAATTTGTTTGAAAAGCCCATAGAGATACTCACCAAGAGCAGAATTCATGTTTGAGGAAACTTCTGTGCAAAACGTTGCAAAAACATTTTTGTTTCGCTCGTCTGACTGCTCATAAACAAAATAGGAACTTGAGATTTATCTTCAGAAAGTCTTCCTGTGTGCAGAAGTCAGCACTGAACAAGGAATGGGCATCTTTTGAAACCTCTTCCACCAACCTACCCTTGGTGCCTCTTGTGTTCCCTCAGCGCCATCAGAGCTGTAGGGCCAGCTAAATAATTACGTGCCCTTACACCAATAGAGAAGAAAGTGCTTGTGTTTAGATATGGAGGTTCCTGACTTCACAATTTGGTTGTGGGTTTCTGGATGTTTGTTTTTTCTTTTCCTTTTTTTAAACTTTGTCAATGTTTTTTGTTCCAAAACTGTTCTTGCAGTTAGACTATATTGATATTAATAAGTAATTATAAGACGGCTTCAGAATGCAAGCCCTGACTGCCCTGCCCTGGCCTCCTGAGGTGGCGTGTGGGGTGGACTTGGCTCATGTGAATGCTTTTGGTCGCAAAGATGGTCTCAGAGGGAATGTATTCTTGTCATCTGGTTAAATAGCAGCAGTTCCAAGTAGTCTGTATTTTCAAACCACTGTTCTGGTGTGCACCTGGGAGGTCTGTGTCCTTTCTTCTGTCTTGAACAACTTGAGAATAACACAGCAGCAGCCACAGCTATGGCAGGTGCTTAGAGTCATCTGGGGTGCGCCATGCCTCTGAGCTGCAGGGGATGAGGTGGGGTTTGGGATGTCACACTGCCCAGCTTTAGTGGTTGAAGTGTTGGGCTTTTAGTCACACTTGGGGAAGATGCCATCTCGGAAAACTCAAGTGTGACTCAGAGACCCATAGTGTGTGAGTAACCCATAGTGTGCGAATAACCCTCCTAGCCACTGAGTGACAGCTCAAAGTAAAGGCAAATGCAGAGGACTTTGAGCTCCTGGTCTCATCCTTGCACCACTAACCATGCAAAACAGGCTAATCATGCAGGCATCTTATACTGGTGATATAAAAACAGAATCAGTGAGTGTTGGTTAGATGCTTAAACACTTCAGAAGAACAGGAATATGTAGTTCTATCTTCCTCCTAGTTTGAGCTTCATATTGATTTATCATGAGAAGAGGTGCCACTTTAGTTCTAATAATGTCTAGTTTTCTTTTCTTTCCTTTTTTTTTTTTTTCTTCCCTTTTGCTAGTACATATTTCTGTGGCAGCTTTTACATGTGATATATTTTGGGTCACACATTAATTTACACCAGTCTCTGTTCTGCAAAAAAGAGTTCACAAACTAAACAAAAAGGAATGAGGAGGGGGAAGTCTAGCAGAGCCCAGTCTTTTGTTTCATGTTTTGGATGCATTTTCTTTTTAAAATAAAATTGTTGATATGCATTTGCTTTTATTTTTCTAGCCTTCCTCCTGCTGATGACCGGGTTCCTGTTTGATCCTGTTTATAAGCTTCCGAAGACTGAAAATAACCTCAACTCCTCTGCATCGGGTAGGAAAACAAAACCCTATAGAGACATACTGCAGTTACTCTGGAGGGCTAGCAATATGGAAGAGTGGGGTGTGAAGGAAGAGCTTGTGGGAAAAAAAAGGAGAAGGTTACTAGGTTACCACAAAAGACATTAGCGTACACAATTTTTCTCACCCACTCTTTTGGACTGGGGAGGAGGGGGAAGAGTGGGCATATCTGTAAATGAAAAAGACTGTTCCCCATGATGCATATTTCAAGTACAGATGCTTAAAGTTTATCTATACTGTTACTTGTTCAAGCAAGGAGTGTCATTCTATTTCAATGTATTCAAAAAATATAATTTTAAAAGATGTAGAGGCGTTGAGTATCACTTAGAAATTTACTGGTGAGATTAAAAAAAGAAGCCTTACATTATTATAAACTTATCACAGAATCACAGAATCACAGAATTATCAAGGTTGGAAAAGACCTAAAAGATCATCCAGTCCAACCATCACCAATACTCCCCAGCTAAATCATATCCCTCAACACAACACCCAAACGTCTCTTGAACACCTCCATGTTTGGTGACTCCACCACCTCCTTGGGCAGTGCATTTCCTCCTTGGGCAGTGCATTCCACCTCCTTGGGCAGTCCATTCCAGTGTATGTATATGTGTGTGTGTGTGTGTGTGTGTGTGTGTATATATATATATATATATATATATATATATATATATAAGACATTAGTATTGATGTCTGAGTAGACATATAAGCACTAGATTTTTTAGAAACACGTTATGAAACGACATACCTTTCAGTTAGGGAGTGTGAGTGGAAGAGAATAAAATTAAATGTTACTGATGGCCTGACAGGAGCCTCAGCTCCAGGTAATTCCACAGTTAGAACATCACCTTGAACCCGTAGTAGTCTGTGCTTTATCTGGCTGCCATGAATAGTAAATATTTGCAGAATTACAGGTTGGTGGTCAAGAACCTCCTTAAGGTGTGTTTTGGTTTTGTTTTGTTGTTCTTTATCTTGCTGTCAGAAAGAGTGGAACACGTGAAATGCTTCTGAGTGCAATGAGATTATCCTAGGGTTAGGCTTCTGTAGTCTGATCACGTTGCTGTCATAGTCACATGTTCTTGAATAATTTGTCCACATGCAGAGGGCTGTTCCATGGTTCTTGTTGGGACAAAACTTATAATTAACTCCTAATGTGGGTTTGTGAGAATAACTGATAATTTTCTGGTGTAAATCACTGGTTTTATGCTTTGTACTGAGGTGACAATCCAAGTTATGGCATTTCAAAATGAGTGATTTAACACCAAAAAGTTATGTGATTCACTTTTCTCTTTTCTAACTGCCAGAAGTCAGTTGTGACATTCATGTATTTCTTCCTCTTCTAAGTAATATTATCAAAGAAGAAATCGCTAATTTACCAACCAATGCTTAATAATCAAGGAAGTGAAACTTCTGCTTGAGAGGAAAAAAAAGTAATTCTTTGCTGAGTTGCTGAACGATTTTAAATAGTGTAAGCTCTCCACGCACTGAGCAAATGATCTTTCTTTTAAGGCTTTCATTCTGAGAAGGGGTCACCAGCCTTTGAGAATGAGCCACTTTGTTGACAAATTTGTCCTCTAAACCGAATGGCATTAATTAGAACGTTAAGCTGCAGATCCTTACTTTTTGATGTGGGTGGGGTTATCAACAAAAAATTCATAATAAATTTGATTGAAGATGATTTTAAAAGGTCTGCCACCTGTAGATAAAAATGTGCATTACTACACATGATAATTACCAAGACTGAAGGCCGTGACATGATCCATTGACCTTTTGAAATCAAAACACTTACTATAAAGAAAAAAAAAAGGCACCAATTTCTCCAGCTATGTTAAAATAGGACATGTCTATATATTCAACTGTATCGGTGCACTGTAATATATCTAGGGAAAAAGACACTTTGGATTATCTGTTAGACTCAAGTTTCCCGTCTTCTCCTCTGCGGGCTTATAAATCTCTGACTGATTTTGTATGTGTGGAGAGATCTTTTTTTGATCTAATGAAATTGCTAAAAATATTCAGGTGTCTGAGATGGGAGCAAAACATCTCTGAGCCACCCTACAAAAATAAACTAGTTTTGTGTGTGCAGGATGAAAGAGTACAGAAACAGATTTCAGCTTCAGGCTTTCTAGAGGGGCATTTGCGGTGAGGGAGGGGAGAAATAACCCAGCAACTATCATTGTAAAAATTATGAAAAGCACTTTGATGGTCCTTTTTAAAGTCAGTTCACTAAATGGGGGCCAAAGCAAAAGCCTGAAAGGCAACTCGTAGCTTGCCATTAACAGCATAATCCCATCGCTGCTGTTTGTGGTTGAGAATGAGTGTTACTGCGTGCAGTAATGGTGAGAAAAACTAAAGGGAAATAAAGGATGCGAGTGAAAGATCCTCTGTTTTCATATGAGTACTTGGAACACCAAGCAAGCGAAGAAGCAGCAATTTTAGCTAAGCTTAATGTAATAGAAGACCACTGCACCCAAACTGTCTCAGCAGAACTTCCTGCATAATTAGATTGTAAATCTTCTCAACTGAGGAAGTTTTGCCCAGGGTCAGATTGTCTAAGTAATAATCCATTCTACATAAATTAGAAGATTTGAACTGCTGGGATACCTTATTACATTAGTTTTGTTTTTATTCCTAATATAACTAAGGAGAACAAATGCAACAATTCTTTTTCCTTTTCTTCTTCTTAATTATGTTTCATCTCTTTAACTTTCGATTACCTCAAAAGGCCTTTCCTTGTAGGCTTTGGATTTTTCCTGGGCAATGATGATGAAGTTGCCATCTAGGCAAATTAATATATTTTTAATATACTTTAGAAAGTGATACCAGTGAATCTTTTGGCCACCAGATTGTGTGGTATCACTTCCTTTGTGAAGTATTTACGGAGAGATGCTGATACTCCCTTATTGTGCTTGTGTTTTCTGTGATGCTGAAGTTTTACCTCACACTGTGACTCCTTTGTTCTGCAAAGAATAGAATTGCCATCTTGAGGGTAAGAATTAATGGGCATCCATTTACCAACAGTTAAGTTTTAATTCAATTATTTTCTTTGAGGAAAATGAGACTGTGGGTACTTGACTCGCATATACAGCTGTATGTAAAAGTAGCAGGGGGGCTAAATCCCGAGGTCATTTTTCAGTCAAAATTCACCACTGGGATTTCAGTATTTGACTTACACAAAGGGAACAATTTGCAATGTAACATCAATTAATGTGTCTTGTTAGTGGTGTTTTTTTGTTCTGTATCTGACTTCCCCTACAAAATGGAGGAGTGGCCAACTATTCAAGAAAACCTGTACTTTTACAATGAATCTAGAGGTTGTTATTGTATTTCAAAAATTAGAGGATCATTGGAGTTGGAAGGGACCCTTAAAGGCCACTTAATCCAACTCCCCTGCAGTGAACAGGGACGCCTACAAGCTCAGTCAGGTTTCTCAGAGCCTGGTCCAACCTGATCTTGAGTGTCTCCAGGGACAGAGCATCCACCACCTCTCCGGGCAACCTGTGCCAGTGCTTTACTACTGTCATCATTAAAAACTTCTTCCTTGTATCCAGTTTAAATCTCTCCTCTTATAGTTTGAAACCATTTCCCTTTCTATCGTGACAGACCCTGCTGAAGAGTCTGCACCCTTCTTTCTTTTGTATTTTTGTTATTACATTTTACATTTTATTTTTGCTTTTACTCTTTCTTTTTACGTAGTTAAAGCCATATTCAAGAATGAGGCATATTAAAACTTCGGGACTAGGCCCTCAGGATGTCTGTGTGCACTGCATCAGTCCCCAAAACAGGAGAGGAGATGTAGCGGGACTTCTGAAAGGGCTTGTGACACTGCAGGCTGGAGTATTGTGGGCTGTTATGTGTATGCACAAGGTCTAGACCTGGTAGCAGGATTGCAAAACTGGTCTGATTTAGATTCATGGGGATTTTTTTGTCAGATGCGCAAGGGTTGAAGCGGTTTACAGAAAAGGAAAAACCTATATGACAAGGAGGTCAGCTTCTGTTGTTAATGATGTTTTAAAATGTGTCTCTTGTTACTGAAAATCTGCATGTAACATTACTATATATATACATATATATATATATATATATATATACTTTTTCAGAGAAAAAGCAGTCTTGGGAGGAGGAAGTATGAATTTCATATTTCCAATCCTATGCCCAAGGATAGAAAAATTGAAAAACCGAATGGGTAATTTTTGGATTTGAAAATAGAGGAGTATTTTGATTGCCTGATTCTGTCTGCTCAGCTCCTTGCTGACTCTGTGTTCCGCTTACAAGCAGAGCATTGGCAGCTGAAGGCAAAGCCTAAGTTCTGCTGGGGACATGAAGACATCCTGAAAACAGATGGATTCCCAGACCAGAGTCACCCTTCTCCCAGCAGTTGTGCAAGGAACAGCACATTTTTAATTTTTCTCTATTGCTGTGAGACCCTGGTGGCTGTGGGAAAGGAATACCACTTTTGAAGACATGAAGGAAAGAAATAGAGAATCTGTGAAAGGCCTTTGAAACTGATATTTTGGGAAAACATTGCAATGCTCAGGTCCCCATGGAAGCACATGTGAAAAATGGAAGTTGGAAGATAGGTCCAAGTCAAAAATAATGTCTTAAAGTCCAAACTTGCTGTCATTACTGTCATTTTAATGCTCATAGAATTACTTTTATGTATTTAAGTCGTTTATAATTATTAACAGCAGAAGCACTGTCTTTTCTCAGGAACTCCAGAAATGAAAATCAGAAATCAGACCTCCAGACTACTTTTGAGGCAGAAATAATCCAACCATTATTTCTGGTGTAAAAGGTTTGTGAATAGCATCATTTGCCTAGAAGCTGTTTTCCAACCTAATAACTCCCGGAATAATGACCTAAAACTGTTTCCAAGAGGATTAAGGCCCATATAACTATTAGGAAGTATAAGTTTATGAAAAAGGCTATTTCTGATTGGCTGAGAGGTGAGTTTTGATTTAGGTTAAAGCCGCTTGCTTGGGAGCATCGGTTTCAATCTCTCTGAAGTCAAAAGTGGTGAAGTAATCCTCTGGAGAAGGATTGTCTGAGGGTTATTATATATATATATATGTATATATATAATATGTGTGTATATAGAGATATTACTTATTGCTGTAATGACCTCAAATATGGTCATTTAACTGGGTTTTTAATCCGTTTGGGAGGGAGGTTTTAATCTTGGGCTTTAGTTTGCCTTGGGGGAAAAAAAAAGCATTCAGAATGGGCTGAGATAGCAGCTGGACACAGCTTGTTGGGTAATCATCACCTGAACACTCTTCCTTGGAGAAGCTGAAACAGTGAATTGACTGTCTCCCATGGTATGGGTGTAGTTTTAAGGTTGCACACTCGCTGCGTGTGCCTTACTCCTGTTAATTGCTTTTTTAGCTGCTGTGATCTGTGAAGAGGGGGGAGGAGAAAATGTGGGCTCAGAGTGACTTGGGAATATCTGCAGCACAGGGGTCAGGCATTAACAGTTAGAGGAAAGCATGGATTTGTGGCTGAATCCCTTTGATAGAAGTACAACTCAGTGAGCAGCTCTTTAAATTGGTAAAACTTCCCAACCGTGCATCAAAATACTGGTGACAGACTTTTGCAGAAGAAAGCACGTGAATTCTCACTGAAATGGTGGTTAACCACTTTTTTTTTTTTTTTTTTAACCTTTCTGAAATAATTGGAGCTAGTGCCATAGCTTCTTTTGGGTTCCCCAGAGTGTTTCTTACTCAAGTCCTGAAAGTACCGGGGAGTTCAGGCAGCTTTCTCACAGGGTGCCGTCACTGACCACACTCAGGATTATGTGACTGTCCATAGTCACATAAGGAGGTGAAAGCAAACATCTGGAATTAGCAGAGAAAAATTGAATTGGTTTAGTTCCATAAGCAATGAGTGTCACCTGTCAGCTGGGAATTTGTAATAGTACGCTTGTGCTGTATTAAATCTGGCCTTGGGTAAGGTTGGTCTTGTGTGCAGTGGAAAGGTGAGTTAGCAAACCTTTCCACAAGAAAAAAAAAAAAAGTACCAAATTGGAGAGAGACTGAAATCAACATTTAAGAAAGCACAGAAAAGATTTTATCAGTGGTGATATTTACCAAACAGCTGAACTGGACTCTGTTTGGAAAAACTCACTCTAAAAATTTTTTGCTATAGCCACAATAGGGACAGGCAAAGAAGTGTTCGCTGATCAGATCTATGGCCAAATTCTTATTTCTAATGCAAGATGCACAGTGCCAAAAATCTGATGCATATGCTTATGAAAGATTTTTCTGGTTCTATATGTACTATAAATATATTCCACATGGCTTTATACAAAGCTCTCTGTTATTTCAGTAAATCACAAGCTACTAAGCCAAATCCAAAGAAGGTGAAGCTCCGAATACAATTCTGTAACATTTTATGACTTGAAACTCTCTTTTAGAATATATTTGTTTCATTACTTTGTGGCTTTGATGGTCTCAATTGGGTAAGCATTGAAAAGAGGCGAAAAATCTTTTCAAAAAGTTGTCTTGTTGAGATAGGCTAGCAGACAAGGAGAAAAAAAAATAAATCCTGTTGTGTATTTTGTTTTCTTCAGTAGTCTGGATTTCAGTTTAAAATGAGGAAAATATAGTTTCTAATTAAAATAAATTAAGAAATACTGCTGCCGAAGATGCTGCTTGATGTGATTGAGTTTTGCCAAATTGTTTGCCTAGTTTGAATACAAGTGTTTCCTGGGTTTTCGCAGCAAAGATCTGTGCTTCCTCCATTCCCAGGTGTGGGACCAAAAGCATGTTTTGCAGCTTTGTCTCTCTAAACCTGCAGACAGGTCTGTGTGGTGGCCCTGCACCTCCTCAGCATCTCCCCATGCAACAGTGAAATTAAACCTAGCAGTTGTCTAGCTGGTTTATCTTTTTAATTTAAGAACATTGAATTCCAGCATTTGAATATAGAAAGATTAGAAAAAAGAGTGGAAGTAGAGGAACACAGTTTGGTAAACCTGTGCAGTAGAACTGCTGTTATTTCCCTGCTACAAGCAACAAGTCACTCCTGTTCTTCCCATTTATTTAATCTCCACCCCCTCTTATACCAGAAGCAAAAGAATTTGAATTCCTTTTCTTTTTGTTGTTTTTGTTGTTGCTATTTTGTTGCTTTATTGTTCTGTTGATGTTTTGTTTTGTTTTCCAGCAGCAGCTTTATGTTTCCAATGTAAGGAGCTGTCACGATTGGTGATACAGATAGGCTATCATACCAGTTGATTGCTTGTCCCTTGCCCATAATCAGAGTTATGCCTTCTTTACTGCATTTTTTTTTTTCACATACACAAGCTTGTATTCTTTCTGTAGCTGAAAATTTGAGCTACTAAACAGTCTGCTCCCTGCCACGCATTGTCTAGTGCAGATGCTAAGAAAAAGCTGAGAATAAACCAGGCTGAAGTTGTTAGTTATATCTGTGACACCGCAGTGATGATTACTGGGTTTGGGAAAATTTCAGGACAGTGGTATTGCACCGTACAGTCAAGGGAAGTATTTCTGGAGGTGTAGGGCTAGGTAAGCTAGGAGGACAGTACCAGTGAAGCTGGGCTTTTGGGTCTCACAGGCAGGTTTCAGCAGTATCTGTAAGAACAGTGTTCTGCATCTTTCTGAGCTCCTGACTCACTGCACATCTCCATTGGGGTGCCTATGGGGCAGTACCTTAGGGCTGCTCCTGGGCCGTGGGCTGGGAACCTCCATGCTGGGAGGGCCAGGGCTCCAGCAGAGCCAACCTGGGAGACGGGAGGGCTGACGGCTTCGAATTCTGCTCCTTCGAAAGGGTTAAAGCCAAGGTGCTCTATTGTATTAATGATGGTTTTCTCTCTGCAGAGCCCATTGGGCTCTTTCAGGGGCCTCTCAAAACAATGAGTGCAGTGAGGCTGTTCTGTCTAATTACTCCAAGACAGGGATGCTAAAGAGGAATTAATGACAGTTGACAAGTGCAATTAATAATTATAGCAAAGCCGGGAGTCATACAGCAGGCAGATGACAATAACAGGGTAACTGTACATGACAGCTTTCATCCGTTCTCCCCCCCCCTTCTTTCTTTTACCCTTTAATGTGAGCTGCTGCATGCATCCAGGCCTTGCTGCGCACTGACAGGGAGGGAAAAGGAGCTGAGATCTGGTCACTTGGCTTTGGCTGAGTTCTCACTTCCCCTCAGTCTCTCCCTCTTAAAATAAATAATAAAAACGAAAAATAAAAATAAAAAAAAAAATAACGGACAGCACCAACTTAACGGCACAGGCTTCTGTTAGCTTTCATGGTCAGGTGTTGACAAGACTGCTTAAAATTCATGTTGAGAGATTGGAAGGAGAAGGGGACAGGGAAAGGCAGCAGCAAGCTGGAGTTGAAGTGGGATTTCCATATCAAAGGCCAGGCCTTTGGCTCTGAATGGTAATTAAAGTACCCAGATTTCATCTCCTTGGTCAGCTCATGAAAAGGAAAAAAAAATTAGAGAGAGGATTTTTTCACTCCCTTTAGACTACAGTACAGCAAGCAGTAAATTAAATGAAAGTTGAGCTAAAAGGTGCCTAACGCTTCAATCTTTTGCATCTAATAGAATCTATGATGTTTTTAAAGCATTTATTCAGTTCACATCTTCATCTTGCTGTGATTATAAAGGATATCATGTCTGCTTACATTTATTGGGCACACATCTTGGCCATCCCAGGGTTGTAAAAGGATTTCACTTTGCATTATGCTGCTGTTGTGTTATGGCCTTTCAGTTAATAATAATAAAAAAAAAAAAGCCCAAAAAAAAAAAAAAAAACAAACACGTGGGGAGAGAGAAAGGAGGCACATTTCTCTGTAATTCTTAGCTGGTCATTGTAAGAACCACCAACACTGAGAACCAAATAAATGCAAATTTAATGAAGCATGGGGAACTGGTAATGAGATACAGCAGCCTCTTACCTTGAGGTTGCTGGTTCAGATCTAGACCAGGGTGCTATGGGAAGTGGCCACAAACCAGCAGCCATGTGGCAGTAAATGTGCAATATTTTGTCACCTCAGTGCGGTTCCCAGTGGCACATAGCGATGAAATGAAAACCTTACTTGGCTTTGCTAATGGTGCCTCTTCAGGGACAAGGGCTGTGTGAGCTCTGGATTTCTTGCCCCTCACTTGAATCCTGTTCAAGTCACACTGAGCTGTAAAGAGGGGCACTCAGCCCAGCGCTCTCCCCTGGCTCTGGGCTTCAAGGTCTCTGAAGCCATGGATTTCACCTTTTGCGGGCAGTGGGTAAGCACCCGAAGCATGAGATTTACACAAATATTGCTGGCATCCTGTTTTGCCCTCCAGTTTCTCTTTAGGTCTGAGCTTGCCAAGTAGTCTCTCAACTCCTTGGCCTCCTGCCCCTGGGTTTGCACCTCAGTAGGTCCATGGTTGCACCCTCAGGCCTTGAGGGAAAAAACAGTTCAGATCTTCTCACTTCTACTCAGTTGCCACGGCAGACGGAAAGGATCCCAACCTTGAGTTTCAGAGCTGCGTGTGTCTAATTAAAGGTGACCAGATTGGGTCTCGTTTACCTGCGGGCTGAGTCAGAGCCTGCCATAACTCACTGGAAATGCATCTCCTAGCCCCATTGGATGCTGGATCAGTTCCCTGAGTTGAAACCCTGCTGTCTGTATGTTTTGGTGCATTTTCCTATAGTTACATCTCAGCTATTACAAATGTAGGCCTTCTGACATGACCATTTTATTACGGTATGTTATAGATGTAGGTAGTTCAGGTGGTGTCCTCTGCTGTGACAGAAGGTGTGGGAAGAACTTGAAACAAAACTTTGAATAATTAAGATCAAAATGTGAAAAGAGACAAGAAATGGTAAGAACGTAAAAATGGGCCAAACTAAATTCTAGCTGAACTCAAAACCACCGTGAACTTCAGAGGCTTACAAACGTAGACTTGTATTCTAAATACTGGGACTATTTTTCTTCTTTCCCTCCTCTTTTTCTTCCTTTCTTGCTCTCTCCCTTCTCTTTACCTCTCTAAGGCACTCTCTCCTTTCTCCCCCCCTCTGTTCAAGTGCATCATTTTCTGCTATTGTGTTTAAAAAACTCTGCTGCAGGGGCTCTGAAATGAATAAAAACGTAATCCTCAATGTGCCCATTGTGCACTCTCATTTGTTTTTGCTGTATCGATTTATCAGCGGAGGGAAATTACTTGCTGGAAGAGAGGATGCCAGTCAGAATGACATTTATTTCATAGTACAAGGAGGCTCTCCAGCGTGTTTCCATGTAACCCAGATATTGGAGCTGTAAAAGGGCTTGTAACAAGGTTTAGTGCTATGATTAGATCGTGTGGAGCACCTTGCTTTCATAACAACAGGCACTTGGCTGGAGCCAAGGCCTCAGGTTATGGTCAATTTTTTTTTTTTTTTTAATTCCTTTTTTCTTAATACAGAGTATGTAGCTTGCACCCCAAAATACTTCTCTGTTCAAAACTCAACCATGTAAACTTGTGAAATGTCATTTGATATTTATAAAGGGTCTTTATAAAGAAGCTTTTGTGTCACAGAGCTAAAAGGCGAAAAAGGTAACGTATTTATTTATTAATCTCTTTAGCATTGTGCTTCCTTGCATTTCTAGTGAAATAACCCCACGATTTTAATTCACCAAAGCAAATCTTTTCCTCTAGTGGTTGTAAGCTACAGTTGCTCAAGGCTAATAATTACCTGTAAAGATGAAGCGTATTCCTTGTCCCAAATTATGACAGTCATATACATGTTGCAGATAAAGATATGTTTCAAGAAACTGAATCCTGGCCACAATGATGGTGTTCAGCTGCTGTTCCTGGACAGTTTGTACCAAGGGCTTTGCTGTGCTTTCTTGCAGCCAGTGTCTGTCGAGCTCAGCAGCCCTTTTTCAACAGCATCCAGCATCAGGTGGCTTCAAGGGAGACCCCAGAGCCCAGAACAGGCTGTCCTCCGATGGGCTGCTCTTTAGCAAATTGATATTGGCTTAGCCTCTGCAGCATTTCATATACATTTGGATACTTTCTGTTAGAAGACATTCTTAAAAGGCTTGACATATTTATGGCTCTTTAAGAACCTGGGCCTGGAAATAACCTTCTGCGTTGTCAAGCTCTTCCTCCTAGCAGGGATATTGATAGCATATAACCTTCATTAATTTCCTGTGATTTTATTTATTGGCATAGATGTGAAGTTGTTGCTCATTTCTTCAAGTCTGTGGCTCTCTCTCTTTGACTTACCCCAGGTCAGGAGCTCCTGTGGTGTCATATGGCATGGGGCTTTGGGGTGAGATGTGCCTTGTCATCAGGGGGCTGTTCATGCCCTGTGCTGTGATTTTCGCAGGGAGCCCACAGCACCTGGCTATGGTTGCAGTGTATGGAAGGTGACAGTGAGGTGCAGGGAGTTGTGTCTGCAGCTGAAGGTTGCTCAACACATCCCATCCTAAAATTCTTCTGAGCTGTTTTTAGCTTTGCCAAATGATTTCAGCTTTGGCTGATATTTTCCGTTTGGGGTGATTGCTTCAGACATTTAAAAAAATAAAAATAGGAAAAATTAAAAGGAATTTTCAGCCAAAATAACTCAGCTGTTCCAAAAATGAGAGAAAAAAAAAATTGTTTTGCTTTTTATTAAGAGTATTCTTCTCACTGTCTTGACAGGAAGCTCAGCTCCCAGGTTACAAGGCTCTAAAATGCCAGATTTTTGTATCCAGCAATTCTTTTAACATGTTCAACTAACCTGGGGACCTCCTTGCTGGAGTGGAACCAGGTGGGTGTTCACTTGGTGTGGGTGAGCAGAGCTAGATCAAGTCAGTCAATCTGACTACATGGCTTTTTCCCACTTTATACAGAGGATAATGTTGTTGCCACGATGCTATCCAGCTGAGCTCTGACTGGGGCTGCATTTGAGCTGCAGTTAGCTGGGGATCTCTGCTAGCTAAGCTTGACCTGACCTGAACTGCTTCTTTCTAGTCTAGATGAGATGTGTTATTTTCCTCCTAAAGTTCAGGTCAGACATGCAGCGAAAGTAAAAGAGAAAGAGTAAGTAATAGTGAACTGTAGAAAAGAAATAAGACAGAATAAGTGCCTAGCAGAAGCAGAGGATATACTCTTGCTTTTGATATAATTGGGAGCATGCACACAAATCTGCCTGATGGAACTTGTTGCAGCACTAGGAGCGTAGCTCTTCTCTGCAGCAACAGGCAGGGGTAATTGCAAAGGAGAGAAGAAACATGGAAGACTGTTCACAGTGTGACATTAGCTCTGCTTTCTACTTGTAAAGTCTCTGCATTTCTTTGTGTGAACCCAGCAACAGCTTCAGTGGCTTCAGTGGTGAGCTTTCCTGTGGATTGGATGATTCTGTAAGCCAAACTAAGACAACCCCATGCAATGTCCATTCACTGGTTTTCTTGCCTTAGTTCAACTACCCTGCCATTGGATTTATATGAAGTTTATTTGCTGGAGTGCTGGAGGCTTCCACTTCTGCAGGCCGGCAGTGACCCTGCGCTGAGGTAGCAAAAGACTGGCGAGAGGAAGTAATACTCATCTGGGGAGTAGGAAATGGAATTTCTGGGTACATGGTCCTGTTTAAAGAAATCTTAGCATACCAAGGACTGAGGAAGATGTGAGGTGGGTTGTAGTAGCCAGAAAACCATCTTGGTAGTTTGCTGGTTTGCACTGGGGAAATCTGATATCGTTTAGGAATGGCCTCTTCCATCAGTGCAGTAGGCAATGGGAAAGCTGACTAGTTTTCTTTGTTTTCTGCATACCCAGCCATACATTTTGAATGAGATGTGCGTATTGGTAACAAACTGATACAAGGAAAAACTAAGTCGAAATGGTGTTATTTAAAAATAACTGCTTTGGTACCACAAAGTCTAAAATTATTTAGGCATATGGAAATGTATGTAAAATCAATACACTGCTATGTCATTTTTTGCGTCAGAATCAGTGTGTGTCGGTGCTGACAAAATGGCATACGCTACCTTTCCCCATCTGTTCCAAGCACATTTAGTGTAGTGCCTTGAAAAGCTTTTGCAAGTCATGACATAAATACACAACTGGATGGTGAAATAGAGTAGCATTCTAGTGGAACGTCCTTTGAAGCAAGTTGTTGTAATCCTTTTCAGGCAAAAAAAATAATTAAAAAAATAAAACAACAACAACAACAAAAAAGAAAGTTTTAATGTAAGAGTTTGAGTGTAGTAACATTTAGCAGCCATATCCATCTTAAACGTTTCTCACCACCACCACTACTATATCAGAAAATAGCTTCCAACGTGGATAAAATCCAAAATCAATTAGTTCAGTTTCACTTTTTTTTTTCTTCAAATTTCATTGTTAGTTTTTTAAAGAACATCTTCCAGATTGTCTCTAAACTTTGCATGAAAATTAATTTAGTTAGAAGTTTCTTGCTATTTGCATATTCCAGCCTAGAGGAGCTACAGATTTGCAGAGACCAACAATAAAAATAGTAACATGAATTCCCACACAGTAGTACCTGTGTAGATCTTCAAATGTCATTCTTGGTAAGTATTTACATCTTATTGCTTTTTTTAGCAGAACTGTGCTTGAACCATGATGTGTAATAAAACCATACCACTCTCCCTTACAGATGAGTACTAGATGTCCATTCCATGGTCATGTCCATGACTTTAATAGTGATTTTACATTTGTACAAAAATGTTCCTCTAAGATATGCACAGAAATGAAAGTATCTTCTAATAGACATGCAGAAGGCTTAGACAGGTATCTCACTATCTGTACCTTATCCTGAAATATAGGATTCTCTTTACATGCCCCAAGGTCTTGCCATTTCTAGGGCAGAGTATTCACAATCTTCTAGGCAACCTGTAGGACACAGTTTCCAAAGGATTCTCATCTGTGTTTTTCTTTTCTATCTATGTAACTTGACTGTAATTACTTCTGTCTACTTCATAGTTGACTAGGAGCTCTCCTGGTACAATTGCTGCTAGTACGCACTTTTCTTGTCCTCTTGTCCATCAGTGTTATCAGAAGGAACTGCAGATGTGTGGAAGTGAGTATCTGAAATGAGAGCATCTTAGAGAGTTTAAAACCACCTTTGTTTTGTTCAGTGTGGTGCAAGCAAGCAGTGGGGCAAAGACCTCAGTGACTAGATAAATAAATGCTTGTAATTGTCTTTGTAACAGGAGTAAATGTCCATGTAAGACCAATGAAAGATTAGGAGAAAGTAATGGAAGTGTGAGTAAGTACATTATTGTGGCAAGTTTCTCTTTAAGTCCTACTGTGGTTTGAGAGCCTCCAGATTATTAACAGATTCTGGGACCAAAGGGAATGCATGTAGTCTGGTCTCCTCCTATGGCATTTTTAAAAAATAGATCTCTAATTTTCTGCATCAAAATGAATGAAATTGAAAGTATTGTACAGGTGCAACTTCATACTAGTTATTATTGTGACTTTTATCTCCTCATTTTTTGCTTATTATAACATTAACTTTTGAAGATATTTGGAGCAAGAGCCAAAAGCAATGGGAAAACCTGCCTTTTGACAGAGCTAAAACAGTTAGTTAGAAGATCTTGCACTGTGATGTTTGTTCATTTGCCATTGCTGAATTTTGCTTTCACTTACAAGTGTGAACCAGCAGATTAGACACTTCCAAAGACTCATTCACTGTGAGGTTTTTGCAGGTGATTTCAGTTTAATGCAACCAGATAATTGTAGCTGTGGGGCTTGGCTAGGTTATAAAGCTGCTAATCCAGACAATATTATCTGATCACATGTTGTGCTTATATGAGAGACCTCTGCCTTTAATAGTCTCTCCCCGTGCTTGTAAGTGGGTTTTTTTTTTTAGTTTCAGCAGCCCTATAAAAATGAGACAGGCTAAGATTAAGCTCTGAAAAATAGTCACTGAAGTTATCCAGTGCTTGATTATATTCACTCCGTACATGTAATGCACGTAGCATGTATCATCTAGCTCACGATGCTAACATGTACATTTCTTCCCAGTTTTAAAAGCGTGCAAGGTAGTGGGCACTGACAACTCTGAAAAAGAAGTATTTGGCTAGAGGCCCACACACAGCTGAAGCAGATACATGGTATTGCTTTGTAGGCAGTTCTGTTCATTAGCATGGTCAGAGACTGAATATTTTTATAAGTAAATGTGTAATTGTCAAAATTGTGGCATAACACCGGTTTGAAATAAGGTTTTGGGGGGAGAGAAAGAAGAGTGAATTTGCTTATCAGCCTCAAATCTAGACCTGTCATTTGGCAATGTTGTTTGTACGCCTTTAGTGAAACTTCCCAAGAATGTGCTCTCTCATTGTTTTTAACTATGTGATCGAGATAGAAAGTGGACAGAGTGTCAGAATTCTTTCTGAAATAGCCAGCACAATATCTCCCCTAGGCTTGGTAGAATTGCTGTGGCTAGAGTTCTGAATTTGAGAAGAGCATTGGTATAATATTTGAGTGATTTGGTATGTGAGAGAAGGAGATTCGTAGACTGCTAAACCTATGAAGTTCAGTAGCTTCCAATTGCTCCTTTGCATGTCTCTTTCACTGCTCAAGCCAATGCAAAGCGTGGCTGAGCACCCCTGTGCTCTGAGGAATAATGCTGGCTCCTCAGCTTCTGCAAGGAAGTGATCAGACTGCATGGCATGCCCGTAAGAGTAGAAGTGCCAGGCTATTCCCTTGGAAAACTGTCCATGTTATCGTGCTCTTCTTTGTGTTCTTTTTACGAGATACAGTGTACTCATGCAGCCACTTTGAACTCCTTATCAACAAGTTTTTGTAAGAGGCAAACTCTCAGAATTATGAAGTAATTAATCCATTTACACTTATCAAACTTGGGTGGAAAAAAAAACCCACAGCACTAGCCACCATAAAGCCCCCACAAAGCAACAACTGAAAGAAAACCACACTACCACAACCTGCCAACCGGAGCTGCTCTTCTTGCTTGAACGTGCTTAGCTACTATTTTGACTGTGCACTGTGTGGACACACCTTACCTTCTGCCCTTGACCTAGCATCAAGCCTTGTTCTCCCTCCTGCTCCCACAATAAACAGGCAAAGTGCTGTTTAAAAATACACTGAATCAAGTTGCTGTTGTCTCAAGAAATTGTGATGGCAGCAGAGAGTTAGCCTCGAATAGCAGAAGTCAATTCACTGTACATTTCTGGTCTAATTCTCAGCTTGAATTAAGTTCAAGGAAGCAAATGAAATGCAAAACAATTGGGATTTTGCAGTACTAAAGTCTTAAGCCATCTATTTCAGTAATTTCTTTTGGGGAACAAGAAAGACCCAACACTTGCCCCCATAAAATTTCAACTAAATGTATTCCATTAAAAATCGTATTTAGTTTTAGGCAATATTTGGCTCTGAGTTAGCAAATACTTAGCAAGTTTATATATGTATAAATAGTTATTTCAGTTTCAGTGTGACTACCGATGTGTGTAGAGTTGCACTCTTGTTGAAGTCTCTGGAAGACGTATGCCTAACAAATGGCACTGGGGAACACTAATGTCAAATGTGTAATTAAAAATCTTCAGGACCAGCGAATTTCTGAGCACGTTCAGTATCCTTTTTGTAAACCTCAAAATATCAGCTGGTTTTGGTGAAAATCATAGTAAGCAATTAGCTTGCGTTGTAGAGGCTAATAGTAACTGAACCTCTTGGCAGATTTTGTGATGGAATGATTTCCTGTCTGTGATATAGGCCAAATTAATTAATAAGAGACTTTTTTTTTTTTTTTTTTAATCACTTATTCTAACACAGTCATTTCACTGTCTATAAAAGTGAAGAATTTGAAGCCTGGACTCTGTTACCTTACACTTTTATTATTATTATTATTTTATTTTATTTTATTTTATTTTATTTTTATTTTTAAGTGCTGCTCTGCAAGAAATGCCTCCTATTTTATGATGTTGGCCAACAATGTCAGAGGCAGATGTTTGTGGTATGGCAGAAGAGGTTGAACCTTCCCACCAATATTCCACTTGATTTTGTTGCCATGCTGTTGCATGGCAGCAGAGGGGCAGTCTGACAGAACGGTGTCTGACATGAAAGTGCATTTTGAGCAAGAATGTGTAACTGAAGTCCTCCATGTAGAAAAAAAGGCACCCATTGACATGCACTGACTCTTTCTGAGTGTTTATGGAGACTAAACAGGGGATGTGAGCACACTGAAGTGGCATGTGATGTGCTTCAGCAGTGGCAACAATGTCATGGAATACAAGCCATGTTCCAGACGGCAACAGACAGCTGTCACAAAATGAAGAGCATCTCAATCAGCTCATCTGAGTGAATTGGCAGATTGTGACCAGGGAACTGTGTACAGAGCTAAATATTGGCTTCATTGTATTGAGAAAGATGGTGGTAGCATGGGAATATCACAGAGTTTGTGCCGATTGGGTCCCATGAATGCTCACACAGGAAAAAGAAGAACACCGTATGCACGTCTGTCAGGACCTACTGAACCCATACAAGGCTGAAGGTGACAGTTTTCTGAATCACATCATTACTGAATGATGAGTTGTGGTGTTACCACAATAAGCTGGAGTCAAATCAGCAGTCCAAGAGTGGAGACATGAATTCTTCAAAGAAAAAGTTCAAGACAGTTCTCAGCGGGTAAAGCAATGTGCACTGTCTTTTAGGATAGGAAAGGAGTGATCCTTCTGGATTTCCTGGAAGCTGGACAAACCATCAACTCTAGCCACTACATTGTAACACTGTCTAAACTGAAGGTTTGAACTTCCAGAGTCAGGCCATAGAAGAAGCCAACCTTTCTCTCGCAACGTGATAACACCAGGCTCCATATCAACTGGAAAACTGGAGCACATTGCCAATCTTAGCTAGACTGTCCTACCACACCCAGTGTATAGTTCAGATTTGGTGCCTTCTGACGCCCATCTGTTTGAACCAAAGAAAGATGAACTGTGTGAGCAACATTTTCTTAGGAATGACACCATCATAACAGCTGTGAAACAGCAGGTGCAGATTTGTATGTGTACAGCATGCAGGTTCTTGTTCATTGCTGGTGAAAATGCATAGCTAATGGTGGTGAGTATGTTGCAAAACAGTGTTTTGTACCTGAGAATTTGCTGTAGTGTTACTGTGCTCTTTGTTGCTGTTTCCATGGAAATAAATAGGAGGCATTACTTTTGGAGCAGCATGCATATTTGCACACTGTTAAAGCAGCTTTTATTTTGAGAAAGAAATCAGTGTTCTGCCTGAGATTTGAGCAAATCTTATGAATGGAGTTCCTTTTATTTGCTCTTTTTATAAAATTTAAAGATTTTTCTTCCATTTCAGAAGAAATGGAAGTTTGGATAAGCAAGATTAGCAAGATTTGGTTCTGTTTGGATAAGCAAGATTAGCAAGATTTGGTTCTAAGCTGCACTGCGTTGGATGATGGTGCCTGCTTTGAAAATAGTTGATGTTTGTTTTCCTGTAAAAGATGATGATTCTAAGCAGGTTTACTGCTGGCTGCACTTCCAGCGTGCTTTAGCTCTGACCTCATTGCTGTAGAACTCATTTAGTTCCTGCTATTGGTCAGCTTTTATGGCTTTCCTGAGCATGACCAGATTCAGCAAGGCAACCAGAATGCTGCAGTAGTGGTCTGAGCCACAAATGACACTGGCTACCCCTGGGGTGTAAGTGAGTGTCTGCACCTCATGGTGGGAAACAGTGTAATCACACAAGCAAATTGTGGTAATGATAGTGAGCAGCACTTCTTGGGGCAAGAAATGAGTTGCTGAAAGAGAGAAGAATGAAAGAGCAAAGAAATACACTCCTAGGTGTTTTAGTTGCATTTAGCGATGGGACTGATATCTCCATGGCATGAAAATTCAGCTGTCTGGCACTACAGTGAGATGTGTCTGAAAGAGAAGACATTTCTTTCCTGTTTGTAAGTGTAGCTGGCTTAATAACGCATCCAAAAAGGATGGAAAATCTCCAGACCCTTCTTCCAGTTTATGCTAACATGAGATACTGCTGAGGCACTGGCCATGATACCAAAGGGCCTTCCCTCCCTGTCCCTTGTCCTTGTTGTACAGCGAGTAGCAGCCACCCAGGGCTCGGTGCCCTGCACAGAACAACAGAGGAGTTTTCTGTGCTTCTCTCCCACGTACCTAAGCATGCCTGGTGTGCAATGGGCTTTTTAGCCGTTGTTTTGCTCGTGTTAATTTTAAACGTGGAAGGCTTTGTCTCTTTTGCTGAACTGTGAAACACATGCTGATCCTTCTGAACAGGTGGCCTAGAAACCGAATGTTTATGCATCTTAGTTTTAAAGCACATGCATACAGTAGTATTGTTTGATCTTACCTTTGAAAAGCTTCCCTCGTCATTCTTCTGAGCAACCAGAAAATACTGTAAATGCGTCATCCTTACCTGGGGCCCATACCCAGCCTTAAGACTCCTTTAGCCTCTGTTCCTGTTCCCATTCCCTATCAGGAGCAGTGATGTGCGAAATGTGGGCTGAAACTGTTGCTGCCTAAGGCCGCTGTCTAGGCTGAGAATAAATTTGATCAGCTACACAGTTGTATTTTTCAATGGAGCCTCCATTTCTTCTGTTCCTTTTCCAAGAGAAACAAAGCCCAAGCAAATGTCCACAGAGTGCCTCTGGCTTTGTTAGGCTCCCACAAGGAGACTTGCTCTGTTCCCTTCAGTTTCTTGTGCCTCACCCTCTGCTGGGGTACCTGGGGTCTTGGGTAGAGCTCAGTAGGGCTCTTCTGTGCCTTCTTGAGTCTTACAATGGAAATGCAGTGCTGCTTTGCATCCTGGATTTATGCTCTGTGGAACTAGCCATTTGACAAGAAGGTAAGGTGAACATAAACATAAAAGGCAGCTTAGGTCCTGCTTAGGTCCCGTCCTGCATCCACTTGCCTTTTCAGTATAGTGCCAGTCTGGAGCCATACTCTTGTGTCAGAGGGGTGGGCACAATTCAGCAACAGCTGGATTTTCAGCTCATTGTGGTTTGGGCAGTGTTTACCTATGGCAAGACCTAGCTCCTCACTGACCGGCTCACAGCTAGTGTGGTTGTGGCTCTTTTCCTGGCCCAGTTGCCCCAGCAAGAGTCCAGCCTTACAGGCTGAGTATTTCAGAAATGCAGCAGGCTGTGGTCGTACTGTTCCTGACACATGGACATGGAATCCAGCCTTCAAACCCAGGCTTCCCCTTTCAGATGAGCTGTTGATTTAGTGCTTGCTGTCACCTCATCAATTTCTTTCTGTCCTAGCATCATCCCTTTTCAATTTCATGCCCAGCGCAAGCCTTACTACCCACAGCATTTATCCTACCTGGAGCTCTCAAAGAATAACAGCCCGAATAGAAATCAGTTCATGAAAGTCAGAGATCAGCATAACCTTTGGCTCCTCTGCCCATGAGCGGCTTTGAAGAGGAAACATGTCCTCTTCTCCTGCCCTGTTGCCACACTCCTCCTTGCTGTTGGGGAGCAAGGGAGATCTTACATGTATTAACACCATGCTCCTGGGCATGCTCCATGTGCAAGTCCCCGGCAGCCGTAAATTAATTAAAAGTAGACAGAAACCATAGAAAAAAGCAAGTTCCCTTCCCCCTCCCCCCGCCCCTCTTTTCCTTTCTTTCTCTGTGGGTAAATAGCTAATTCCTTTGTTCCTTGCCGCACTATTTCATTTCTGCCATCATTGTCCTCATTGTTCTCTGAAACAGGAGGGGTCTGGGCCAGGAGCAGCCAAGGTCTTGGCTAATGACGGGAAGTCTTTAAAGTTTGCGCTGCATTTCATCTTCTCTGTGGGAGTTTTAGGACGCATCCAGTGTTTGATCCCCACCGTGCAACTTTGCTTCTAGTTAATTAACAGATCCCCATTACACTCTCTCATCTGCAAGCACATGGGAGGCCTATCAGGAGGTAATTCAAGGCCAATCTGAGTGATGGCAGAAATTAGAGAAAATGGTTGTTTTAGGGTTCTAACATTCAGAATAAAGCTCTCCCTTTGCAGAGGTGCCCTGTAAATTTGGGCTTGTTTGTTTCCTTGTATCACTTTAAGTCTTTAAGTGATCTCTTATGCAATCAGGTCTCTTTCAGGGGTTCGGGTTTTAGGAAGGGTGGCTGGGAAGGCAGTTTATTTGTTTTGCTGCCGCTTTGCTGTGCTGGCAGCCTGTGTGCCATGCAGTTTTGAGGGCCAGTTGAAACGAACCACACTGTTATTAGCGAGATGTTTTCACCTTCCTTTCATTCCCTGCTTCCTCGTTCCCACCAAGCCTATTATACAGGTTACAAATGTCTTATGGCAACTTTTTTAGTGTTGAGTAAAACCTCCACAGGCCTCCCAGCTGCAGAGCTTTGTGAGGCTTTCGACTAAATACGACATCTCTCAGGAGTGCAACCTTCTGTCGACTTTGAATGTTTGGAGTTGTCTGATATGGTTTTTCCCCCCTCTTTTCGCTTCCCTCCCTCTTCCCCACCCTATGAGCAATGACCCCCTTTAACTAATGAATTAGGAACTGCTCCTGCAGTTGCAATTCTCAGTTCAGCACTTGGCAATGGGAATCAAACCAGGGCTATTTAGTGCAGCGTTAAATGGCCCACCACATTAGCCCCCTGGCATGCAAAGCTATTAGGTTGTTTTACTGTTGTTAAAGTTACATTTGTTAGGTAGAGTTGCTGCTCCAACAAACTTCGCAGTGTGGGAAGAGGCATACAGCCCAGTGTCTGCTGGATGTATTGTGCAGATACAAGACTTCAAAATTTTCCACCTCTCTACAAGGCCATTGGAGGGGAAACTTTGAAGGCTTGTTGCTGCAGAACAGTCTTGACTGACCATTACGCTGTGGCAAGGAGTGATGAATCTCCAGCAGTTCAGGAGCCCCAGGTGGTACCAGACCTTGCAGGCTCTGTCCTCAGCATCATGGGATACCACTGGTCCACCCGTGTCTCAAAGGAAGGGCTGTGCACAGGCTCTTTCTCCACTCCTTGATGTTGGGCTCGCGTCAGGACCTCTTGAACAACTGTGATGTGCGGCATACGCCAAAAGGCTCTGCTAGCCCCTCAACTGCAGTGCAGAGCAGCTCACAATCTGAGAAATGCTCTTGAAAGCCCTTGAAGCAGAGGCTGTCACAGACAAGGGATTCACCGTTTTCTGTTACCAGTGAAAGAGGGGTGTTATTTTGATCTTACCATCAGAGCCATTTTGAAGATCCTGGGCACAGTTCCTGCAACTGCAGAGGATGTGTATCACCCGGGGAGGCGGGATTCACCACTTACCATGATCTTAATGTACCCGTACAGAACACTAACTAGAAGGTACGTGCACCTTTAGATCTGTTCATCATGCTTAACTTTTCCAGCCCTCATTCTGGCTCTCTGTCTAAAAATAGTAATACATGTCTGCTCATTCAAGGAGCCTGCTGCCTTTATTCTCTGAATGAATGTCTAACTAAAATCTTAAAATACATTAAAAAAAAAAAAAAAGGAGTTGTGCCATGGGTTAGAGCGACACACAGAGGAAAAATTATTTCAGGAAGGGCAGTGAAGGCCATGTTTTAGTATTTGAGCCTCCAGCTCTCTAGGTTGACAGCCAGAGCAGCCTTCCATGTTCCCGTTTTCTCTCCAACTCACTGAAGCTATTATGGACAAGAGACGAATGAGGCATGCTTTTGCTCCACTCTAGACAACTCAGTTCCCTGAAGCCAATTTTGGTGCATGTGTTGGCTCCACTCATATGGACTATGTTCCTTTTGTGTTCTTGCTCATTTTGCAGTGATTCGCATTCTCTCTTTCCACAGCAGCAATACTTCTCCATTGCTGATTGATTTAAAGATATTATAAAGCTCTGATGGATTTTTTGGGGGATTAGAGGTGAAGATTCAGTGTACCAATGCAAAGTGTTGTTGTTTGATTTACACATAATGAAATGGACTGGTGCATTGGTAGTCAAGGCACCCTGTTGCTGACATGCCTGGGGTAGGCAGGGTCCTCAGCTGCTAAATAGGGATGCTTGGATGTGCCACAGGGTTTCAGAGAGAATTCCCCTGAAAAGGAAGCCCGTGCCAGTATTGTAGGGTGCTTGTGCCAGCCAGCTTGCAGGGTTGATTTGGCATTTGGCGTAGTGGTAGCGGCTGCCAGTGTGTATGGTGGAAGAGAAGGGAATAGACAAGAAAAACACACAGGGGTTTAAAACAAAAATGTAAAATTATTTGCTTTGTGCCATATGGTCTCCAATATTTTGACAAAACTAAGGCCAAAATTAATCATGCCAGGTTAGAGTTTTAGTTCAAAAACATATGTATAACTGTCCCCCAGAGTGTGTGTTTGAGTTACCATTTTCATATGAAAAACCTTAACCTTTTCAGCTTCTAGTGCTCTGCTCCACAACCAATTGCTCTACACTGCTGAACATTTCCTATTGTGTGAAAATTTAAAATATTTTGGATTATTGGTTTTTTTTGGTGTTTTTTTTTTTTTGGCAATGGACTTAGTTCAATGTCAAAGACATTGTGGATTTGAATTTTATGATTTTGTTTGGGGGAGTTTATTTTCTTTTTCATGGGACTAAATTGATTCTAAAAAACTTTGCCTTGCGGTTAGGCTGGTTTATTTGGCCTAAAAGGAAGAGGGACGGGTATAGAGAATGAGGGAGAAGGAGGAACCAGAACCACTAGTAAGAGTTGGAGATCCATTACTGGAAGTCCACCATGCAAATACTGTTTTCTTCAAGAATATTCTATGTTCAGTGCACCTGCAGGATGGGTTTTTAAGTGTGGAATTTAAATCTAGAAATATGGAATTAGTTTTTACTGAATGTGCACAGTAATCTGATCTTCTGCAAACTGTTGAACTTTTCTCTATAATTTTTTCATCAAACACCCAGCAGCTTGTTATAATGAAGCATATTATGCAGGTTTATCCTGTGTTACCTTATTGAACAAGCTTGCGTATGTGTTGGAAAGCACAATGGCATTCTGCACTAGTTTCTGTTGTGGGCACTTTTCTTCTCCACTAGAAGTGCCATATGGAGTCTGGCTTAATCCACTTCAAAACAAAGCTAAACCATACAAAAGCTCTCCTGAAATGGAATAAGGATGACTGGGGAGAGGAGCTGATCTGCATTCATTTTTCAAGGCTGGTTCATTATGTAGACAGGCCCACAGGACAGGATCAAATCCTGAAAGATCCCGTTTTTATAGAGCTCAGGTGTGATTGAACCAGATATTTTTGTTCAACCCACTATAGAGATGTGAGATAGAGATCTATATTTGAATTTCATAGCTAACTTGAAGTTTGGAAATGCTTAGAGGCATGATTTAGGCAATCTTTAATTCATATGAATGTCAGCAATACTACAACTATCTGAAGACAGTAAATATATATCAATCAGAAACTGATCTCAAGATCAGCCAATCTATTATTGTGAAGCCCCTCCTTTTAGGAGAGGGAAGATGTGAGCAGAAATCTGAAAGAACAAATTTAAGCAACTGGTTTCCTTTCACTTTTAAAACCAAATAGTGAGAGAAGCATAAAAGAGCCCCAGTTTGGATGATAACGAAACGTTACTTTGAAGTTCTAACTAAATTGCATTTCTTGTTCTCTGCTGTCGCCTGTAAGACTCAGAAAAATTGGACAAGCAGTGATTAGTATATAATAATGTATGTTCAAATAGCTTATGGTATTATGAAAACAAAAATTCAAAAGGCCAATATACTGACAGTTAAAATCTGTCTAAGGGGCAATAGGGGGGAACCTTCACAAAAACAATATGCTGATTGCATGCAGCCACCCTGCCGAGTCAAATCTTAAATAAATTATACATACATAGCTGTACTGAAGCTGAGAAATGAAGCAGTTTAAAATGTTCCTGTTCTGTGCTTTAGGCAATGCCTATATCCACTCTGTGTCCTCAGTGTTTTAGATGTTTGGTCTGTTGATTTGGGTGCCCTGCCACAAGGACTGGGTGGTAGCTGGCGCTTCAGAGACCAGTGGAAAAATCCAGCTTTGTGCCAGTCATCTGCAGGGAGAAGTCTGGATGATAATTTCTTTCTGATTCTTTGACAAGGATTCTCTTTCAGATGCCTTCACCCCACCTCCTAACTCTCCCTGACCCACTTGTAAGAAATCCTGATGAAGTACTGAAAAGGGTTATATTTGGGTAGTCACTTTTTTTTCTTTTCTTTTTTTTTTTTTTTTTGGTGCTTTTTGGTTTTTTTTTGTTTTGTTTTTTCACCCACAGGAATACATTTAAGCAGATGATTTTTTTTTTTTTCTTCAGAAATTTGGGTCAAATCTGATGAGTAATTTCAGCCAAAATAAAGATGAAAATAAACTTCTGAACATCCAAATTATTCATTCCAGTACGCACAAAACAAAACATTTTGATTTCTTGCTATTTCCAAGAAAACTGTGTGACTGAGCAGACTAGGGACAAGGACTGCTAACAGGGATGCAGGAGGTCAATGTTCTTATCCCCTTTCTTTTCAAATTGAAAAAAGGTCTTGAATAAAAATTTTCCTCCTTTCATATTCTATTCTTAATCTATGCATACGTATACTCTTGCATGCACATTCGTTAAGGTTGAAAAGTATAATTCTGTAGGTTTGTGAGCAAGCTGATCACTGTGAAAACTAGGAAGTGGGATCCACTCCCTGTGCCAAGGGATATGTAAGTGCTAGTGGAGAGCTTCAACTAGAAGGGCTGATAGGAAGATGTCAGGGGGAAATTCTTCACAGAGAGAGTGGTGAGGTGCTGGAACAGGCTGCCCAGAGAGGTTGTGTATGCCCCGTCCCCAGGTTGGATGGGACCCTCGGCAGCCTGGTCTGGTATTTAATGCGGAGGTTGGTGGCCCTGCCTGTGGCAGGGGGGTTGGAGATTCATGATTCTTGAGGTCCCTTCCAACCCTGGCCGTTCTATGAGTCTGTGATTCTATGAAGATCTTGTTATATACCTCTGCTGAGGGCAGATGCTTGGGATATCGTGTGTGCGCAAATCCTTGCTCTAAATCGCATTTAATTTAAATTTAGCGGCTCCATATCTTGTTGAATACATCAGTTCTTAAAATGCAATGGGATGGAGAGTTTGACAGCAGGACCTTGGAGACAGGATTTACTGTCAGACTGCTGGCAGTGCTTTCTCTTGCCCACCAAAGGTATCCTTAAGCCATACTTGTTTGTGCAGCTCTATTTTTGACAGTAAAGCTGCAGCTTTAGCTTGAGCTAGTAGAAATAGTTCAAGATTATTTAATGAACTTTAACAGATTTTGCCGAGTTCTCAGGATCAAATCACACTTCCTAAACTTCTGTCCAAATGCTGCACTAAAAAAGAGAAGAAATAAAACTTCCTATGCTACTCAGGAGATAATGCATTCTTAATCTTTGACTGACAGAATCCATCAAATCCTTAGGTGTAAACCTAGAATAAAATGACAGGCATGCTGCTCTGACTCTCAGCACTATGTGAAAGCGTACTGTTACGGAACTCTTGCAGTTCTACCAAAAACACCTTCTGAAATTTCGGAGTTAGATGAGTAGATAAGAGCAAAATTTGGTCCTCGCTTTTGGCATAGTCTTGATTGCTTGCTATCCTTTTGCTAGATAGAATAGATAATATTTGAACTTATTTTGAAAAGTATATTTCAACATTGCTTAGGCACAAACAGAGGCTAATGTGTCTAGCTTTCAGATAGCTTATTACCATTCGAATACTTTGTAGATAAATTATATTAAAAGAAAAAAAAAACCTGTTTCAGCTTCTGACTCATTCTAAATGGAGACTTAGCTCTAAGTAATCAAAATTGCTTTGGTTGTGCATAGCAGCATTAAAAGCCTTGTCCACTAATTGAGTGAAGCGGCTCCAGTGAAGCAGCCTTGCCCCCTCATTATGTGATCTTGCAAGTGCTGTTTGTCATCGGTGCTTGCTGGTCTCAATCTAACTGTACTGCTGGTGCAAATTAACGGTAATTCGTTATGACATGCTGTGTCCTTCCAGTGCAACAACAATATGGATCTTGTACCACCCCCACCTTTCTGTCCTTTCCTTCCTACACCTCCTGGATCCTTTTCCCACTTCAAGATATCACTCCTGCCTTGGCCTTCTAACTCCTCACTAACTGCTGTGTCAGGGTGTATTGTGGCTTGATGGATAATACTCAGTGCTCTTCTCCTGACATGTTCCAAAGAGATGCATGTCAAATGAAGGCAGCTCTTCCTAGCAGCTCGGGGAGTCACCGTGCTGAGGGAGGACTTGTGCTTCGGGTAAAGCTTTGTGGCCACATAGTTACTAGCATCCACCATCTGCAGTTCAGGAGCTGCACCAGCAGCATGCTCCAGGGAGCAGGAGAGATCACTGGGTAACCCTTCAAAATCAAAGTCGGGGGATATATGTGAGGCCTTGATATTATACAGTTGCTGCTGTTCATAAACACTATTGATTATTATTATTATTATTATTATTATTACTATTATTACTTTCACCTTGAGTGCAGGAAATGGTCTCAAGAAGCTCAGAACTCAAGACATTTCTGCTTTATGTCGCCACATTTCTTTGTTGCTTTCAAACAGACACTTGCTGTTGCTTTAATAATTATCTCCACTTCTCACCTTTTTGTTAGGCTGTCCTTTTAAATTACAAACTATATTGCAAGGGCTGTCTCCTGCTTTGCATGTACAGAGAGGTTCCTGCAAGGGAGTCTTGATTTCAGCTGCGGCTTCTGTCCCAGATTCTCAGCTGGTGGCAGCTGGCTGAGCTCCACTGAAGTCATTAAGTGCATGTGAGAGGTCTATGGCAAATCATCGTTGTTGTTATTTGCATTGCTGGAGAGAGGGATCTTCAGCAAGTTAGCCCCATTAAAGTCCAGCTCTCACAGATATGCAGTCTTTTTTCATTGATTTCTCTTAATTTCATTCAAATGAAAGTGAATTATTTTCAACCAAAATTGAATATTTTTGTTTTTACATATCGGCTTTGAAACAAAATATTTTCCACTGATACTTCTGGTGGGGAAATTTGCAGAAGCTGATGTATTTTAGTAGAATTTTTATTTGAGCCTCTGTCACTTCTCATTTGAAAAAATATTTTTGTGAAGATGCAAGAAAAGGAGAGAAGCTCAGATCAAGCTCTAGATTTTTCAAGGAAACTGGAAGAATTCAGTACTGGTCAAAATCAAGGTTATGGCTCTGAGTTCCTCCTAACTAATATTAGGCACTTATCTGAGATCACCCAATCATGAAGATTGTGATTTGAACCTTTCTTTGTAGTCAGTGCAGAGAGATGTTTCTCACTATAAATGATTCAGCTCCCATCAGGGCTTCACTGTTCATCTTTTGCCAGAGGGTTCTCAGTCTTGATGGTGTTCTTAACCTGTGCAGTTGAACTTAAGTCCTCACTTGCTAACAGATCATTGATACTAGAAAGAATTTTTTTACTGATACTAAAAGATCAACCAGATGATCTGTTATCATTGTAATATAATGTAGACACATCTACAATGCTATTCATTAGTAACGAGGTTAATGCCATTTCCCCTGTTCCACAGATGAGAAACCTGAAGCAAGGGAAATGACTTGACAAAGGTCAGCTACAAAAGACATGTTTCTGCTCCTACCCACCCCTTCAGTCTCACGTTATTAGGAGAGAACAAAAGTGAAGTTTTCTTTACCCTTAAGTCCCAGTGTTGTGTTTTTTTATGTTAGACTTTCAGCTAAATTAGATCTTTCCCTGTAGATTCAAAGCTTCAAAATGGGATTTTTAACAATCCAAAGCCAAGTAAATAATTTTCTACAAGATTTCTTGTATAAAATGTCATTGACCATTATTCCTGATTGTGTTATTTTGGGGCTTTGAATCTTCTACACCCTGAAATTTTTCTTATTGTTGTGAAAATTATTTCACATGCAAGAGTTGAGGTCGATATTTTGGAGACCGTGTCCTTGTAGATGTGTCATAGAAGAAGACAAGGTGAGGTGAGGACTTCTGACTGCAGAGGAGGGGGTTAACTTCTTCAGATTCATTGTGTGCCTCATTTGTAGCACCAGTGCAAAGTATCTCCTGTGCTATGGGGAAATAGCCTCTTATTTGTGCACAGTGCAACCATTATCTGTGATGCAGCCAAAATGATTTTTAGAGACCCTTCAAGACAGTCAAGAGATAAGGATCTTACTCTTGTAAGAGGACTCTTACAAATAATTTTTTTGGAAAAAAAAATATCTTAATTTTGCTGCTTCAGAAGGACAGACTTCTCAAGATATGCAATTCTTTGCCAACTGTCATATCACCTTTCCATTGAAAGCACCAACAGAAGTCCTACTGATTTCATTATTGCAGGTTCAAGCTCCAGGTGTTGGAGAGAGCTTGCGTACTCAATGCAAAGAACTTTGGGTCTTTGAACTGGGAAAAAAAAATCTTTAATTTAGAATATATATAATCATTCTTTATTAGAGCTTTAACTTGGTTAAGTATAATCAGGTAGCTATTCTATAATTTAAATGGCCGGTGATTGTTATTTGATAATAACAACTTACAATTATTTAGTGCTGTATATCCCAAAGGGATCCCAGAGGACTTTAAAGACTCAACAATAAAATGTACAACAAAGTAAACATTAATTACAATTACACCATTACTATAAAGTATGAGGATATTAAAAATCTGGCAGTCTGTGCTTTGCTTCTGCTCTCATTTGAATTCATTAGCCAAGCTCACCCAGAGTGCAAATGGATTATTAGTGGTTCTGCCACATTCGATTTAAGAAATGTTCTGTACAAGTATTTCAGTTAGAGCAGGGAAGGGCAGAAAAGGGTGTAAATACTCTTCAGAGGTTGCCTACAAATGAGCTCCACTCATATGAGTTGTTTGAGTGGGATGTTATTTCTGAACTCTGTCAAGACCCTTGAACTCATCCCTCTTGTGTTCAGGTGATCATTTTCCTACTTTAGTCTTTGCTAGACTGGTTCCTTGTCAGTGGGAAGGAGGGTAAACAGGCTATCTTGCAAATGCCACGTGGTTATAATGCCAGAATGAAAAGTCACTGTGCTCTGTACACACTACTGTCATGTACATAACCTATGAAATAATTTGAACTTCAATCATCTTATTGTTATCCTTGAGTTATCAGCATTGACACCTCACTGAGGTGAGCAGAACAGTTTATGCCTCTCGAGGTGCTCTTCCACCTCTTTTGTAGATTCAAGTGTCCAGCTTTGCACTTTATTTCCTTGAATGCATATTGTCAATGCCAAAGAAAAAGACAAAATCTTGAGGGCTGGTAATGTTACGCTGCAGCATCTCAGATGTCCTAATAGTTCCTAAATCTGCAATGGGAGCTGGAGATCCACTTCAGTGGTCACTTGATGCAAAAGGTGCATGAAAGTAGCGCCAGCCTTTGCGAGCTTACTGTCTAGGACCTGCAGAACATTCAGAATCAGAATCACAAAACTGTTCGGGAGAAAAACGGTGAATGAAGTAATGAAGCAATGGGGCTGCTTTCAGAGTAAAGTGTTGCTGACCACAGAAATACAGCCAGGAAGCCTGATGCTGTCTCTTTGGGTGGTTAATAAAGGTGGTTTGCTTCCTATTGTTTCTCTTTTGATGTGTAGTAAAGTCTAGCCTATTCCTGAAAGACTCCTAGAACCCTGTGAAATCCTCATGAATTTTGAAGTTTTTCAGCAATCAAGACAAGTTGTTTGCACCAGGAGATAAAGATAGACCACTTGTAAAACAAGTATTGGGATGTCAGAGAGAATATGTAAATCACTTTTTAAAAACTGGTTCGCAAGATTTCTCGTCCATCAAGATGGCTTTTCGTTTCTGAAAATATTAATCTTCCTTGGCTTTTGGCCACAGCATATGAAAACACTTCATTTCTTCTTAAAATCCTTCTTTTTTCTTCATCTCAAAACCCTCCTTCCGTTTCTGTTTTTCTTTTAACACTCTTAATCATTGTGTGAAAGTTGTTCACTGATAGACTCTTGTTTTTCAGATTTGTAATGAAGCATGAGGGATTTTTACATTTCTGTGGTGAAAATTTTGCATGGGTCTTACTGTAAACCTTTCATGTTTTTAATTTGCTTATTTTTGGGAGATGGAAGAAAGGGAAATGGTGGCTTGCAGATGAGTTCTCTGCTCAATTTCCTCTGTGCAGTGGGTGATAACCCTCCAGTACAGGTGCTGCTATGACCAAGAAACTGAGCCTGATTTATGGTCATATGTAGATCCACTGTTGGCCTTTTGACTTATTTGTAATCTGCAAGAAACTGATTATAATATGGTTAGGAGTCTCATTTCTGAGTGAAGTACAACGAACACGCTTAAGGAAATATCCAAGTAGAACCTACAGAAGCTCCCACTCTCTTCTGCACAGATTTGCAGATCCCAGCTCTCAAAGTGAACATGGTGTTTTGAATCATATCGTTCTGATATCCTCTGCAGCCAGGTGCTGGGAATCCAAGAACACTAAACATATTGTAAAAATATTTTTCCATACATCCAATCTAAATTTTCAATTTTTTAGACTGAAACCTTTTCCCCTTGTTCTCTCACAGTTGATTCCGCTGAAAAGTCTGTCTTATGACCTCTAAACTGAAAGGCCACTATCAGGTCTCCCTGGAGCCTTCTTTTCTCCAGGCTGAGCAGTACCAGCTCTCTCAGCCTGTTCTCATGGTGAAGGTGTTCTGTCCCTCCTCTGGCTGTGCTTCACCAGGTTCCTGTACTGAGAATTCCATATCTGGGTGCAGTGTTCCAGGTAAGGTCTCACCTCACAGCACCAGTTGGTGTCATCCACAAACTTGGAGTGCTGAGGATGCACTTGATCCCACTGCTGGCATCATTGATGAAGATACTAAAAAGCATCTGTCCCACTACTGATCTCTATGGGACACTGATCTCCATCCAGACATTGAGACATTGACCACCACACTCCAGGTACAATTGTGCAACCAGTTCCTCATCCATTGAGCAGTTCCACCCATCAAATCCATATCTTTCCAATTCAGAGAGAAGGATGTTGTAGGGGACCATGTCGAAGACCTTTCTGAAATTCAGATAGATGTCATCAGTGGCTCTTGCTTTATCCTCTGGTGCACTTATGCCATCACTGAAGGCCACTAGGTTGGCCAGGAAGGATTTGCCCTTGGTGAAGCCATGCTTGTTGTCTCATATCATCTCCCTCTCTTTCATGTGCATTAGCATAGCTTCCAGGAAGATCTGTTTCATGATCTTCCCTGACAC
>JAPSGF010000070.1:3572227-3756169 GCA_035772895.1 Perdix hodgsoniae
ATTAGCATAGCTTCCAGGAAGATCTGTTTCATGATCTTCCCTGACACAGAGGTGAGGCAGATGGGTCAGTAGTTCCCTGGGTTGTCCTTTCTACCCTTCTTAAAAATGAGTGTGATATTGTCTTTTTTCCAGTCACCAGGAACTTAATCTGACTGCCATGACTTTTCAAATACTATTGAGAGTGGCTTGGTGTCTGCACCAGCCAATTCCCTCTGGACTTGAAATGGTGTGATTCCTAATTTGAATATAGAGACTGAAGTTATGATTATCGTAGTCTACATTGGGGAGCAGGAAGAGAACTTCTTCTTTCACTTTTATAAACATAAATCTCTACAGTTTGAGATTAAATAGATTTCTCTAGGTTACGAGAGCAGTGTTACCTTCTCTGTGCCTGGAGATCATCTACTAAAAACTGAGAAAATGCCTGTAAATGTAGGTAACAAAGATGTCTCAAAATGTGACTAGCTCTCCTGCAGGAATCACAGAATCACAGAATTGTAGGGGTTGGAAGGGACCTCCAGAGATCGAGTCCAACCCCATCAGAAATGCTGGGACTTTGTCGCATAAATGTGGAAATTAAAGGGAAAATGGATGGAATTGATTTTTATTTACAATAAAAACTGATAATATTCAAGTCATTTGAAATCATGGTGGTTATGACATACACACAATGTGATAATTGCAGTGATTCTAGAAATAAATAAAGAAAATGTAAGAAAGGTGAGCTCAGGTCAGAGCTTTAATTTTTATCAAAGTTTATGTTTTCAGAACATGGACAATGTGCACTATGTGTAAGTAAAGACAATGCATTAGTAAAAGGAGGTGTCTGAAAGAAGGCAGTCTTCATTTATGAGAGCATGAAACCTGAAAAGAAACTGCTACTTTCACACCATCATTTGCAAAACTCATGTTGAGAAAGTGTCAGTTGTTGGTCCAGGAAAAGTACTGCATCGCTTGTAGTATAAATGGCTCTGGGCATAATCTTGTACCATTTGATATTGGTTTGTCAGATTTAATGAAAGAGAAATACATGTGAACAGGAAAGTTCTGGGATTTTGTTATGGAAACTTTTTTTTTTTTTTCTTCCCAAAATCCTTTTACAAAATACCTTTAAAATGTTGAAGTCATGGATTAGAACTCATATTGAGTGCGGGATATAATTGGGAATTATTATTACTTCATGTTCTATACTGCATCTTCTTTGTGTGTTTATAGTGTGTAGAAAATAGCTGATTAGTAGTCTTGACTTAGAGCGCTCTGTTTCTTCTCCATATTGGATAAATCTCCTACTGATAGATCAATCATTTAATCAATCTACTAATGTGGCCTTCAGCACTATAGTATCTGAGTGCCTCCCAGTGTTGGAACACTCAATAATGCTTAGTTTTTCTCCAGTTACTCTGCACTCTTTAATTTGATTTTGTTCCTAGTTACATGGGTGTAAATCCAAACTACTCCATTGATTTTGATGGAAGAAGCAAGGGTTTGTGATCTCAAAAGAGCAGAATCTAACCCTCTGCTTGAAATTCTTCAGCTATACTTCAGTTGCTTTAATAATATTTCTTGGATTTATTTATCTAGTCTCTCATTTGTTCTCTGTATTCCTGCTATATCTTTTTTTCTTCTCCTGCTTTAGGTACAATGCAAAGTTGTCTGAATTTACTGTAACTTTTTCTATCGAGTTCAGTGGACTGTGGTTCAGTTTCCCACTTACTCCTCTCCTTTTTTTCCCCTCTGTAGATCTGAAGGTTCCTGTGTGAGTTTTTATTCACCTCAGTAGCAACTTAGAATTGCATTCATCCCTGAAGTTCTATAACTAAGCACCTCACTGTACTGTTGTCCTAATCCCCATCTTTTCACCATTGACCTTCAGCTTTTTTTTTCATTTGAGTAGATTCCCCTCTCTTCCACATACTGCGGGTCTTGCTATCAAAGCAAGACTTACTTTTTTGAGAACTTTACTGAGGATAAAACAATATGGTGAATGTAAGAAAGATTTCTAAATGAGATGATTGTGGCTCTTGCTTTGATAATTTTTTTTCTTTTCTTTCCCCTTCAGTGTTGCAAGTAGAAGAAAGTAAAAAGAAGAGGAGCTGAGATTTTAAACTGGGAGACTTGGCAGGTAAGAGGTGTGTTTTGCCTTTGCTGGGCAGGTTGTCTCTGGAAGTGTTTTTGAGAGCTAGCAGCAGGTTGGCTTGGCCCCAGGAGAGGAGACTGGCCAGTACCTGCAAAAGTTTGGACTGAGTTTCCTGCTCCTTGGCAGGTTTCTTTGTGTTACTGTGGGCAAGCTCTTTGTTTTGCTGGATCCTTACCTGCAATGGGGCAGAACCACTTCCTTGTTTCAGGAGGGTGGGTTGGGGAGCTGTGAGTAATTGAGAGAAAGGAGAAAAGTTTATTGAGAGGCTACAATAGGTGATGGTGCATGAGAGTTACTTGGATAGATTTGCCTGGGTCAAGGGTGATAACTGCATGGTGTGGCATACAGAGTTGTGGTTTAAAGCCTTTTAAGAAATGTTTTAGTAAGTTCCTTCTGTGATATCTGTAACTTTATTGCATTTGCTTACTGGAAGACTCATTTGGTTACTTCAGTCTCGTTTCCTGTTCTACGTGGTTTTAAAATAGTGTGGAGGTGAAATACGGTATAATCAAGATGCAACATTTTTCATATAAAAAGTTGTATTGAAAGCACAATAACAACTTTGGAAAGCCAAGGTCTTGGTGAACCTCAGTTCTGTCAGTGCTCACTCCAGGCAGATCTGAGGACAAAAAGCTTTTGTCCCTGAAAAAATCCACAGTCAGGCTGCCAGATCTCCAGCCTTCCTCCAAAGCTTCAAGTACTGGAGCTCTTACAGAGAACCAGCTCGAAGAATTTTAAGCATCATATCCTTTAACCTTGTTCTTGGAAAAAAGTTGTACCATTTCCAAAACATTCAGCCTGAGGCAATCATGCTTTGTAGATAAATCAGACAAAATGGTAAAATATTGGCTGAGTATGAACAACTGCAGGTAGTTGTTTAATCACTTGTGTCGAGTGATCTTAATAACAGGTGTAGCTACTGCTCCAGTCAGTTACATAAATTGTCCTGCACTCTTTCCTGGGTTCTTAGTGAGGCAAAACTATTGATATGTAAGATCTGCCTGAGTGAAGTTTGAGGTTTTGGCCTTATGACTGTCTTAAAAGATAGAGCTTAAATAAGCAGTGAGTGATGTATTTGTGCTTTTATGCCTTTTCTGCATATCCCATAGTACCAAGAATTTCTGGTTTGCCACCCCCCAACACACCTGTGAGAATACATTTTAATTTTAATATTAGACGCCTAACACCAAAATGATTGTTGCCCTGTTTGAAATTCCCTGCTGGGTCCACCTATCCTGCTTTCTCTGATGCAGGGATAACAAGATTTGTGGGCAGCGAATGCCTCTGCCTCTGTTGTGCACAGCACTGTGTGTTGCAGCACTATGCTGCAAATTCTTGGAGGATGCTTCCAGGAACACGTAATGTGAGAAATACCTCACTCCTGGGAGTGGAAGCCCCCAAGCACAGAGAGCAAGCTTGGCATAAAGTCAGAGGTCAATAATATTCAGATAAATACATCCTGTATATCATATATTAATATACACATTGTGCAGCTGTCATGCTTATTAATATCTCAATAAATCATTTGCTTATTTGAAATAATTTGGTCCCTAATGATTGTGAGAAAACTATGGCATTATAAGGACAGATTTTTAGTTCCAAAAGTTTTGGTCTGAGAATGAAGTATTTGTTTTCATTGTGGATGTCATTAATAGGCCTCTAACAAGCGGTACATGAAGATGATTAGGCCTGTATTGTTTGGTTTAGAGGAATTTATTTTCAGGGTTTGGGTGTTTGTTTGTTGTGTTTTGTAGTTGTTTGTTTGTTTTTTTCTTTAATTTGTGAGTGGTTTGGTTTCTTGACATTTTCAAAACCATATAATGGCATCTGGTTTTTGCTGTGAAGTTACATCATTTCAGAGAAAACCAGTGTACTGCATCAGGCTGTCTCCCTGTGTATGCTGGGTCATATGTTTAGCATTAAGGATCAGTTTCTGTGCTTTCTTCATTACAGTTTAGATGTCTGTAAGGAACTGGTAGTTAAAGTATGGCAGACCTCAGATAATTCTTCAGCCTCAGCCTCTGTTTCCACTGCCTTTGATCAGGGTATATTCAACTCAAATATTTATAAATTACCTGTTCACGTGCTCCTTTTGATTTTCATAGATATGCTTTTCCGTGCAACTAGAGATGTAGATTTCTTGTTATAGTTACTGAGGATGTAAATGTTGTTATTGTAAACGCTAATCAATTTTTGACTGTATAGTGTGAGGAAATACAAATACCTGGATCTTAAAACAAAGAAAGTGCAATTTAAGTGATAACAAGTGACATGGAAAGGGTGAAGAAGACAGCTGTCAAATACATCATGTTCAGGTACATACAAAAGAACATATATATATCCATGTTTATTCCTGCAGTTTAATTTAACATCCTTTCTTTGTCATATTAAAAATATGACTGTAGAAAAAATAATCTCAGAAAAATTTGAACCATGTGGCTGAACCTGTCTTACTGATGAGAGTGAAAAGCAGCCAGAAATTGAGAGGGGTTTAAGGGAGTAATATTTTTTTCTGGATGAATTGTCTTAGAGTCATTAAAAACAAATTATTCAACCGTTTTACCAAAGAAAGTATTTTTTTTATGACTTCCCCCCCCCCCCCCCTCGCCCCCCCACCCTTTTTTTTTTTTTGAGAAAAAGGGGATAGAAGAGCTGCAGAAACTCTCTTCATGCAGATGTGGTAAGTTACATTAAAGCTGCAGTCTGCCATTGGAACAGTCATTGTAGGCTGGAGACTGTAACTTCATGCAGCAATGAAAAGAAATTAGTCTGCTTGCTTGCCTCAGAGTTTGTTTCTGGTTTGGTAAATAATGTAGGTGTGCTCGGGGAAATTCTCATCTTGATTCCACTTTATTTTGTAGCTATGGTTTTGGTTAACCTGAAAATCCGAGTCTGTGTGGCAACGGTGGGAAGTGAATTGGGAGGAATTGCTGTTACTGTATTACTTCCCCTCCAAAAATGTCTCAGAATGAAACCAAGTGCTAAATTGGTAATCTGCAAACTCACAATATTTGCATGCATTTCTAAGCGTGGGTATGAGAGGGAGGAAGCTCCTGTTCTTGTGCACCATTTGTTTTCTATGTCATCCGAAACTTTGAGATCTGAATCTTTTATTTATATGGAGAACTTTAGTTTTTGGTTTGCACTGGTTTATCTTAAAGCTCATGAATGAGACTTGCTGGTGAGAGTGTATCTCTGTGACCCACTAGGTCTAGAAAGTATCATATTTATGTGAGAGAAGTAAGCCCAAATTGTATTGTGATATTTTGTTGGTGTGTTTGTGTGTAGGATGCTTACTGTTAAATCATTTGGATTTCAACTGCAAGAGCCTCTGTGTTGCCTAAAGAGGAATGAGGATGCTTTTGTAGCACCGAAGGGATCCAAGAGAATGTTTTTTCTTGTACCTTCATTTTGCACCAGGCGGTCAACCAGGTAGCTGGGAATTAGTGGATGGCTTTTCCAAACTGACAAGTTGAAATCATGTATGTCCTCCATTGATACAGCTGTGAGAATGGGACCAAAGAGAAAATTGCACAAGAAGTTGAGGGCACTAGAAATGGTCCATGAAATATTCCTTGCATGTGTCCTGTCCTGCAAAACAGAAGCTATTGGTTTCTTCTAAAGAAAAGGTTTCCCTTGAAACCAAGATCAGATTTTTAAAGCAATGTTTATTGGTTTGGGAATCATGTTAGGCAGGGCTGCTGGTGATCTCGTCTAAATACTATAAGCAGTCAAAATCGTGTGGCTCTAAGAAACATTGGGCTTGATGCTGATCAAATGTGGCATCAGTCTAAAAGCAGTGCTGCTAGATCAGGTTAGATGAGATGGGGAATGAGATGGTGGCATTGATCTTGAGGAAATGTCATAAAACTGGAGATGCCTTGGAACAACCTGCTTGGAATCTGAAAGTGTAATCCAGTGTTTTATACCACTGTTTTTGATTTCTTCCTATCAGTGATCTGGTTTTATATTTCTACAGCTGGATTCCTTCTTAGATAACCTTTTTGGTTTAGGTGAGTGTTGCTCTCCATTTACTTTCCTAATAGCTTTATAGAATATGCTTTATAGAAACACTTTAAAAAAGGAAATAAATAAATCCAGTGACTAAGAAAAGAAATGCAACGATTATAAAAGCATTCCTAAGTTGCAACTGAAGATAAATTATTCCTCTGCCTTCCTCCTATGAACAAGTGGTGTGCTTTTTCTAAACCTCTGCATCCTAGACATGGGTACACTCTGTGGTAAGAGCATGATTTTATTTCTGCAAACCAGATGAGGGGAATAAGTGAATCATTATATTTAAAAGCTCATTTATTTAATTGGCACCTGTATCTGCTTGCCCTGGTGGGACAAGATTTCTGAGAAGGTTTGCCTTTCTTTGGCTTTGAGGCTTATGTGTGGGTGTTAATGTGTTCTTTTTTTAAATAAAAAAAAAAAGAAAAAAAAAGCAGAAATGCTTTTATTTAGGAAAAACTAAGAGTCAAGAACTTTATTTGTCTGTCTTGCTTTCCATGTATGTTTAATCATTGGTCTCTGCTGTCGGTCCAATTTATCTGGAAGCAATGTATGTCCAGACTGCTTTTCAGAAGCTGTGAGTAGGTCTCCTTTTGAGGCTGACATGGATGTGTGGGCACCTCAGAACCTGTGAAAATCAACTCGTGAAAATTCTTCACAGTTTTCCTTAAGCATCATATTAAAAAATTACTTAAAATTCCAAAAAGTGCCAGCTTTATGGAGCTGCTGATTTTCTCTGTAATACAGGCTCAATGCAGTGCATTAATTCTGCTTTCTGTTCTAGCCTATACTGTGATCATTTGTAAAGCTCCAGGGAGAAGGGTGTAAGCAGGTCTCCCTTTCTGCTTCCAGCAAATTCTCTGTTTGATGAAGGAAGGAGGCTGCCTTATTTGCCAAATTCAGTTCTGAACTTGCAAGTAGCATTTGATTTTAATGTGAAAAATCATGGATATTCATATCTAGAGTTTTAATCAAATAAAGAAAAAGATGAATTGAACCAAGCGAATAAACCTAGAATGATTTCATCATGCAAGTTAGTTTGCTTAATATGTGTGTGCAATAGGCAAACAGTCTTTATGCAGAAGGTTTCATGGCTGCAAAGAGGAGACACCAGTGATGCATGATGCTCCTGTCCCTGCAGAGCAGGAGGGACCTGCTTTGGGGATTTTGGCTGCAGTGACAGCTGTGGGTGTTTGGTTGTTGAGGTCCTTCCAAACAGAGAAGGTCAGTTCTTAGCACTTAGGCTTTGTGGAGCCTACTGCACCCTGACTGGGGCTTTCTTTGTGGGAAACGAGATCTATCAGAAAATCATCTGGGTGATTTGTGTGGATTTTCTGCCCATAAAATCACCACAGAGTGGCTTGGTGCTGTTGTGCTATTCTTTGATTCTGTGCAGGGAATATCGAGTGCTGGTATGAGCCCTTTTATTTGAGTCTGAGCACAAGAGAATGGGAGAGAAATGCTGGTCAAAAGCTTACCAAATGACTTCCATTCCAAAGGCTTAATATATAGTGAAACGGCTGTAGAAGGGATTTCAGGATTGTTGGGTTTGTTGTTGCTGTTGTAAGCATAATTAGAAACTTTCCAGTTCAAGCCTGACCCATCACTTTACTGCTGCCACCAGTATCATTAGCAAGCAAAGTGTTGCTAACAAAGTCAAACATACAGAAGAGTTTTGGCTCTTTAAGTGTCTGGGCCGACTCCCAGTTTAAGGAACAGGAGTCAAACAGCCACCACTTCTCCTGTGCTGACACACACCCTGCCATTAGCAGTCTGAAGGCAATTTTAATAAAATGCATAGCCCTGCTGAGCTGGTTTCGGAAGATAAATAAGCAATGCAGAAAAGAAGCTTTTGTTTAAAAGTAATTATTTAAACTATGCATTACAGGTAATTTTCCTTTAACAGTATAGCAAATGCTATCAGAATTTCAATAATAGCTTTGTGTTACTTATCTAGATAACATGATATTGTCATTTCCAGGAGCTTAAAATGCTGTTTTATTTTCATTTGTGTCAAATATAAGGGTAACTGGGACCTGGGTGTACGTATATAAATATGTGTTTTCTATAATTTTCTGTGAGCACTATTTTATTTTCCAACATTTTGTGGCAATATAACCATCTAATGATAGTTTCATAAACTGCAGGCTTGATTTATTGGCCCAGCTTAAAACAGTAGGGTGAGGAGCATCTTATTTTCTGTTTTGTGTAAGCATGCCACAATTCACAGTTGACAGAAACACGATTCTTTGAAGAGCTCTGTCAATAACAACTGCTGCAGCATGGGAACTTCATAGTGTAGAAACAGACTTAGCCAAACACTGTGTGCTTCAGCCCATATGTAGCTCTGAAAAAGCAGAGGTGTTATTTTTACCTGTGAAATTTTTTGTTTTCAAAAGTTATATGAAAAACTTGCATTTTCTTTCTCCCAGTATTATTCTGTAGTGCCAACCTTTCAAATACAAAATATGTAGTTTACCAAAAGGAAGATGAAGTGACTAAAGGAAGAAAGCAATTTCTAAGTTTTCTTGAAAAAGCAGCCTCTGAATCTGATCTTCAACTAGAAGGATTGGCTTCTGGTTTCAACGAAAATATTTTTATTTCTTCTAACTCCTATTAAGGGCATTTGTATGTTTTCTCTTTCAGTTCCGAATGAAGTTAGGGCTGTTGCTCAGGCTGTGCTGCTGAGTGGCTGTCACTTGTACCACTGGGCTGCAACCTGGCTTCCAGCTTAGAGACCTGTGGTGTTTTTGCTGCAGGGAGTTAACAGGAAAGGTACCTGAGTGCATTAAGTACAGTTTCAGCCCAAATTCAGACCTAAATTGTGCCTAAGCCCCAGCTGAGTGTTGTCCTACAAGATGTCTATGGCCTTTAGAAATGCCTGGCCAGTAGCAAGCAGAGTCCCAAAGATTAGGTAGATTTTTAGACTACTATAGTCTGTCTGGGCAAGATTTTCCAGTTACCCAAAATAGAGAAGATAGCATTTCACTATTTTACTACCTCACAGAAGATTTGTGAGGATGAATGCGTTCAAAATTGTGTTAGTAGCATGATGGGTGCTCTATAAGTAATGCCTCCTATTTTATTATGTTGCCCCATGATGTCAAAGGCGAGTGCTGGTGATATGGCAGTAGAGGATGCACCTTCCCACCAGTATTCCATTACGTCTTGTTGCCGTGTGACAGATGGCAGCAGAGGGGATATTTGACAAAATGATATCTGACTTGGAAGTGTGTATAAAGCAAAGGTGTGGCAAAATATGTGGCACTGAATTGCTCCATGTGGAAAAAATGGCACCCACTGACATTCATCAAGGTCTGATGGACCAAACAGTGGATGTGAGCACAGTGAGGCAGTGGGTGGTATGTTTAAGCAGTAGTGACAGCAATGTGAAAGACAAACCATGAATGGCTATGCACAGCTGTCACACCACAAAATAGAGAATGTCTTGATCGTTAGATTGTAAATCAGCAGATTGTGACCAGGGAACTGTATACAGAAATGAGTATTGTCTTTAGCGTGTTGGGAAAGATGATAATGTTGGAATATCACAGAGTTTATCCAGACTTTTTGAAATAATATGTGGCTGAAGATGACAACTTCCAGGATTGAATCATTACTGATTATTAGACATGATGTCTCCACTTGAAGCCAGAGTCAAAATGGCAGTCCAAAATAGAGTAGAGATGTGAATTCTCCATCGAAGAAAGAATTCAAAACACTTTTGTACTGTTGCTGCACATGAGCACTGTCTTTTGGGATAGGAAAGGGGTGATCCTTCTGGATTTCCTGGAAACCAGACAAACCACCAACTGTGACCACTACATTGTGACACTAATGAAGCTATGGACTGGAATTTACGGAGTCAGGCTGGAGGAGAATCACAGAATCACAGAAACACCAAGGTTGGAAAAGACCTATGAGGTCATCCAGTCCAACCATCCACCTATCACCAATAGTTCTCATTAAACCATGTCCCTCAACACAAAATCCAGACGTTCCTTGAATCTCCAGGATCGGTGATTCCACCACCTCCCTGGGCAGCCCATTCCTGTGCCTGACCACTCTCAGAAAATTAGTATTTCCTAATGTCCAGCCTAAATATCTCCTGGTGCAGCTTGAAGCCATTCCCTCTAGTACTCTCGCCAGTTACATGAGAGAAGAGGCCGACCCCCAGCTCACTGCAACCTTCCTTCATGTAGTTACAGAGAGCAGTAAAGTCTCCCCTGAACTTCCTCTTTTCCAGACTGAACAATCCCAGCTCCTTCAGCCACTTCTCATAAAGCCTGTTCTCCAGACCCCTCACCAGCTTTGTTGCCCTTCTTTGAACCCGCTCCAGGAAGAAGACAACCTTTCTCTTGCAAAAGGATAATGCTAGACCCCATGCCAACTGGAAGACCATGGAGCACATTGCCAGTCTTAGCTGGACTGTCCAACCACACCCATTGTATAATTCAGATTTGGCATTTTCTGACTTCCATCTGAAAGATGGTCTGTGTGGACAACATTTTCCTAGCAATAACACTGTAGAAGCTGTGAAACAGTGAGTCATCTCTGCTGGTGCAGATTTATATGAGCATGTCATCACTGGCAGAAATGCATAGCTAATTGTGGTGACTGTTGCAAAAGTGTTTTGTAGCTGAGAATTTGTTCTATCGAATAGTGTTATTATGCTTGTTGTATCTGTTGTAATATCAATGAAAATAAATAGGAGGCATTATTTTCAGTTACGTATATACCTGTAGCTTACATAGGAAATAGATCAACTTAAATACTTTTATTAAAAGTGAACACAATAATTCATTGCTCTGTCACAGCAATGGTGTGATGCTTAGTGTTGGTAATATATGTGAAAGAGGTTAAGATCTTTTGATTAAAAAGTGGTATCTTACTAACCACACACTGAGGGATGAAGAGGCTAAATAGGCAGAATAAGATTACTTCAAAGTTTCACTTAATTGTTTTCTTTCTTTAACTAAAGAGCACTGAATGAATGTTGTCATTGCCAAGCTAGGAGTATCTCTTTTGTGTATGTGTGTGTGTACTGGAGGTTGTGACGGGTGCAGCGAGAACTTGGAGCTCTAATGGCTTAAGGGTTTGTTGACTTGAAACCTTTGGTTTAAACCTGGGAGCCAGGGGGGCAGTGGTAGGGGAAGAAGGAAAAGAGTGAAGAACATTAAACTTGAGTTCGCTGTGTGGATTTACTTGTACTTGAATGCATTTGTTTACATTGCTTTTCCTGCTGTTTCTGAGTGCTTCAAAGGTAGAAAATGCAAGAAAATTGAAAGCAATCAGAGATGCTAAAGAAATGTCTTGAGAGATTCAAAGCTCTCCAAAGGCAGCAAACAGTAATAACGCTAATAAAATAAAGACAAGCCAGTTGTGCCACACACCAGTTTCTTCACAATGAAGGATGTCTGAGTCATGTTTCAAAAGCTGTTTGCCAATTTTCATTGTTGGAGCAGTTCAGGGCCACAAAGGCAGAGGTGCTATAGCAGGGGATTGGTTAAGATGATCTCAGTTATATTCGTGTAATTGAGCCTGTGCCTGCCACTCAGGATGCTGGAAAAGAAAATGCGGTGAGTGCCCATACTCACCATGTTTATTTGCACAAATAGTTCCATTAAAATAAAATAAAAACGCAATGAGAGAGAATAGGGGAGGAAGGAGTAGTGGATTTACAGTGCAGGATCAGGCCCAGTGCTTTGGCTTCCTGTGGTGCATTACATTGGATATGACTATTAAGGAGAAAGGTTAATGTGTAAGGTCCAGATCTCAGTTGGTGAATGTACCATATTCAATTTATGTTTGTGCCTGCAGTATCAGGTAGAGCACAGTGATTATGGGAAACTAGCTCTTTCGCACTGAATTAGGTTCACAGGTGGAAAGCCACTTTCTTGACTTCCCTGCTTTTTTGGTACATTTTGCCTGATCATGTGGCTACTTCTGGTAAGTTGTCAGCTCCTGTGCATGGGGAGAAGTGAATGGGAGAAGAGCATGCTCAGTATTTCTTGGAGTACGACTTCCTTACTGGCAATTCAAGTACGTTCCACGTAGTTGTTTTTCAGAATTAGTTTTGATGCTCTCACGCTGAACCACATTCTGCAAGTACTGCCATTGAATCTGACTTTGCACAGAGAGAATAGTATTAAGTAAGAGTCAGTACATCAGATGACCAACAATCACTCATTTTTTTTCTTTCCATGTGAAGACCAAATGCTTCACATTTGTCCACCAAGTTTGCTCATTTCCTAGGTATCAGCAGACCACAGTATGTCTGTTTAAAGAATGCAGTTCCAGAATTTATGCCTACACTGAGTGCCGTTCTGTCTTAAATCTCTGCGCTTCTTTTTAATAATTGTTTGAAGGTATGCCATCATTGATTTAAATCCATCACATAAAACTTTGAAAGGGTCTCACGATGAATAGGTGCTGATCAGTGTTTCATGTGTGTGATTTCCAGAACATTTTAAAACCCAGTGCTCAGTCCAAATATACCCTTTAAATGACATGAGTCTTTTCTTAAAGTTATTGTTTATTTTTTCATTAAAGAGAAGTGCAATCACTGCTAGTGCTTGCGAGGGGGCAGCTTCTTGAAGGGCTGCTCTGGGTCCGGGTCACTGCCAGCCCTCCTCTTAAGGGGCTGCTGGGCCCTCGCAGGCGAGTGGCCAGGAGCGGCCAGGAGCGGAGGGGCTGCTGCCCTGGGCAGAGGGGCGTGATGCTGCCGCCTGCTCCGTCTCTGTGTGGGGCCCCTCCCGTTCCGTGGGCACATGTGCAGCAGAGGTGTGATTGGGATCCCCATGGAGGACAGCCTCTGATGTGCTGGGCTGCTCCTCACTGTTGGCAGTTTGAGTGCTGTCATTGGGTGCAGGCACAGATGTAATGCCTGAACAGGTCCTTGTGCCATCACAGCACTCCCTTAGCAGCAGATATTTTCAGATATTGTCTCCTTTTCTTTCCTTAATTTGCTGTAGCGTTTCTTCCTGCCCTTATTTTGCCCAATTATTCATTTGAAACTGATGTGGAGGTCTTAATGTTTCCTTGCTTAAATTACTTCTAATTTATCTTGAGGTTGTGTTTCCTCTGATTCTGTATCAGCAGACTGTCAATTGTTTACTAGCAGATTATGCAGAAACATTGTTCCTTGTTTTCCAAGGTTTTGTCTTCCTGCTTCGGGAATGCTTGTCAGTACTTTCCTCATTTCCTTTTCTGTATCACCCTTGTAGTTGTATTTTGGAATCTCTTCTTGTGTCATTTTGGGAATATCTTCCTTGTATGAGATTTTTTCACTGTTGATTACTTTTCCCTCATCTCTCAAGTGGAGCAGAGGGGTTGGAACTAGATGGTCTTTAAAGGTCTTTCCAACCAAACCATTTCTTGATTGATTCTGAGTGATTCTATGATATCTGTATATTCCTTATTAATTATGAAGTGTCTGCTTCTGTACTGATATTACTGTTTGACATAGTCAAACTTGAGGTTCAATCTATGACAAGTGGGCATTGTTGTTCTGCCTTCTGAACTTACTCCTCATTTCTAGCAGATGTGCCCTTTGCTTTGTTTTTTTTTCTATTTCTGTTGCTGGGATCGACGTTACCTTTTGGTGCTAAGGTGGATGAGTACTGAGCTTTTGTTGGAGTTGCTGCAGGATGGGAGCTGCTGCTGCCAGGGAGCTCAGCTACCAAGGTGGCAGTGCTATTTGGGACTGGCAGGCAAAGACCAAAATGCCACCCCTTGGCTGCTGAGATAGCTAAAGATTTGTCTCCAGCAAGTGACAGGAGCCAAGGTGCTGTCGCCTGCATTCTAATTTTAGTGGGAGCACTGGCACGGATGCAACCTAGACAGACAAGCACCACTCCTGCCCAACCCAACCTCCTGCTGCCGGTTCTGGTCCAAGTTACTCAGCTCAATTTGTCTTCTGTTTTCAGGAAATGGTGTGCTGGAGGGAGAAGGGAAACCCCTACCTTTTTTCAGAAGGCTTGTGAAGCTTCTGAGGATATTTCAAGGCAGTTAAACTCATACCTTGCACTGTATGCCTCAACAACAAGTATTTATGGGGATGTTATTACTAAGTCAGCAATTGTTTTATAAAGCCTGTTTGATATAAAAGGTGCCTGCCCCAGTGCTTATGATAGATGCATATGAGAAGTTCCTGTGCTTCCTGTGGCTTGGGTGCGGTTCCAGCACAGAAGCAGAAGTGGTTAAAGGAGTCCACTGAAGGGGAAGGAGTGGGTCTTTTCCCCCTTCGAAGTGACTAAGACGTGTGTGATCATTTTACAGCATTTTAGACTGTTCTGGTTTTGAGTTTCACTTTTTAGAAATAAGTGGTTAGAAAAAGGTGTAAGGAAATATTTTGAAATAGTTTTTGGTCATCTTTGCAGCTAGAGGCTGTGCTGCGTTCACTGAGGCAGAGTGGCATGATGTTCAGGGCATTGCTAGCAGTGCCTTCAGCAGGGAGCTAATAATCCAGTTCCAAGTCAGGTTTTATTGGTACTCAAACTAGTTGTTTCATTGATCTCTGAGCACTTTCTAAATGTAAATGTGATTCAATATACCTTTTTTGCCTCTAGAAATCAAGGCACAAAGGGGAGACTGCAGAAGGTTCCATTAACAGGGTGAGAAGATGTTTCTCCCCAGAATGCAGCCCACTTCTGGGGTGTATTTTGGTAATGTCTGTACCCACATATGCTGTTTAAGAAAAGATGCAACTCTGCTCCTTTGCTCTTCTATCCTGGCCATGTGCTTTCACAGTTTCCCTCTGCATTGGTCTCTCCTGCCTCACCAGGAACCTGGTCAGCAAGTAAAACTGGCAGAAACCTGACTTTGGGAAACAGTGAAGTATTTTTAGCTGATTTAGCTCCCAGAATGAGTTCCTAGTGAGAGATTCCAAAAAGATGCTGTTTTTTTTTTTTTGTTGTTTGTTTGTTTGTGCATCATCTGAAACAAATACTGAATGTTGGTGAAATCACTAAGTGATTTCAAAAATATCTGCAAGGACTCTGCAACTAGTAGCATAACCATACCCTTCTTCTAATAGCCTGTATTCAGATACAGTCTTAAACTGAAGAGAGCCTATTGGCATACATTACTATTAGCATTAGATTTTATTAATGTGTTTTTCATTCTTGTAACAACAACACACCAAGTATTTAACTGTTCTGGATATTGTGTAAATACTAATCAGAAGTATCCTTTTATCAAACATGGCTGGAAATGGACAACATGGAGCAGTTCACGTTTATCATGTATCTCAAAGGTCATTTCAGCCTTCTACACTCAAAAGCTGTACTTGCTCCATCTTGCTTGATAGAGGATAAGTTCTGCCATTTTGAGCGGGGTAGTTTTTATTTATAATTGTGAATGTGTTTAGCCACATGGGGCTGTCAATCAGTGAGACGAAAGCCCAGTAGGATTGTTTCTGTAAGTGGCCGATTTCCCCCACCCTTTCCCTCTAAATCAAGGACAGATGAAAGGTCATGATTAAAACAGTGATTTTTTCCTAAATTGTAAGTAACAGTTTGCAACTGTTTTTTCACCAAGATGTCAAAACTGTATTTTATCTTGGGGAAGGGTGTAGGGGAAAAAAAAAAATTATAAGTTCTTGAAAATTTTGGCAATTTTCCAAATGGCTGTGTTCAAATTTATTTTAATTATTGTACTTGTGTCAGTTCCTAGCAAGGGGTAAAAGGGGGGAAATAATTTAGTGCAATATTATGCAGCTACGGATTAAACAATTAATGGTGAACCTCTGTATCCTATTAGTGTATTTGAATTCATTATTCCAACAAATTGTTCTATGAGCCAGTAACCAGTGGATTTAACCATTTATTTTATAGTCAAAACAGAGCAGAAGAATAATTGTTGTGCTGAAACACATCTTTATCTGTACAAATCTATTCAAGGAATTAACCAGAGACAATTAGATAATGCAGAATATTACTGGAAAGTTATTTTGTCCCAAGGGTTTGGGTTCCTAATGTGTGGTCCAGTTACTCACCATTTGAGAGGATTTGGGCAGTTGCCTGCTGATCATCACAACAGCTCCTCTCTCTGCATATGTTGAGGATTTGGGCACATTCAGCGGTTTTCTGGAAGGTATCTGGCATTGTATGTAATGTTTTTCTTTAGAGTATGCGATAGCCGCACACGAGTCTGAAATAACACTGACTGACTGATGGTGGCACATACTTAATTGCTAGAGTAAATACTTCTGAGAGCAATCGGTGTGCTCAATTTTGTATGCAAGATATACAATTACACTGACCAAATAAAAAGATGTTCTGAGGAGGCCAAAGAGGGCAAATTATCCCAAAAGTCCACGAGGATGAACATTTGATTTGACGTTACTAGCATTTCTCCTTGTAACTAATGTTGGAAGCAAGCTAAGACCCTCATGGTACCCTAATGGAATTCTGGCTAGATGTATCTTTGTGAATTTTGTATATGTTCAGTATTTTTTCCTCAAATTAGGTGTGAAATCAACATGCTATTTTTCTGTATTGTTTGATAACATATCTTGGTAAAGAAGTTAAATAGTTAAATAGGTTAAATAGTTTCTGTTTTCATTTTCAGTGCTTTTTCCATAATTCCATTATTTCTTGTCACGGGGTGCTCTCTAGAGCTCACTCGTGACAGCGGGGACAAAACCCGGGGAGAGAAAGCACAAAGCGCTTCCCTTCTCTAGCGGCGCGGCGCTGCCGGCCACGTGCGCTCCGAGAGAGGGGAAAGAAAAAAAAAACGGCGAATGGGTCTAGGAGGGAAGGAATGAAAAGAAAGGAGCGATCTGAGAACGAACGGCAGTTTAATGAACCTAATAATGCTAAACAACAACAGAGAGTTTTAACAAGGAGAGAAATAGAGCTAAACCTCAGCGACGAGCTGTAGGAGGCGGGAAGCTGCGACCACGTTGTCTCCTCACCGGGGGATCGCGCGCGAAGAAAAAAAACTCCGTCCCCTTTTCCGGCTACCCCTCCCCCCCATGCCCAATTAAGGCAGTCCATAGGAAAGAAAAAAAAACTCTCCCCTTAACTCCCATTATCCTGCATGATGTTCTGATGTGGAATAGCAACGCAAACCAAAGAAATTACAAAACCATAACATTTCTTTTTGAGCTTGAAGAATCTTGTGCTTTTGTAATGTGTGATAAAGTATGTTTTGTGTTTCACCACTGCAAGGGGAGTATGATCAGAGCATTACTGTGTCACTGGTGATGCACTCGATGCCAGTAAAACTGGTAACTTCAACTATCTTTGGGCTACCATACAGTTGATCCCTTAAATGTGATAATGCACAGGGCCCATGAATCAAATTGAGCTGTGATGGTATTTTAAGGATGGACAGAGTCATGTCTGCGTATGTTTTATAACTGTCGAAGTCCTTACGAAGAATGGTCCTCTGTTTGGTATGTATGTAACCCTCATGACTGTTTTTTTGCCATTTCCTTTCATTCTCCTGTGCTGAGCTTTTGCGAGTTTTAAATTTAAGTGAAGAGCTTCCTTCTTTTTTTTTCTTTTCTTTTTTTTCCACGTGGGCAGATAAGCAGAAGATGATGCTACTACCATGCTTACAAACTATCAGGTTGGCTGAGAAAACTGACCTTTTTCTGTGTGTGTGTTGTGTTGCTATCGTTGCTGTTGCGTTTAATAGGAAAACTATTCTTTGGCAGTCAGCTTAAATTGTAGGCAGATGCTGAAGCAGGCGACTGGATGCCCTCAGTGCTGCAGTGGTCAGTGCCACTGATTCTGTGTTCTGCTACTTATCTGCTGCACACTTTCATCTTACTTTCCAGTTCTGGGTGAGTCATACATAGCTATCTATTGCCAAGGTGTAGAACTAAGAAAGAAGCATGAGAAAACTTTTCTCAAGGATTCTCCAAAACTCAGGAGTGGATGTGGTGCTATGAGCTGTTTGTCACGGAGTGCATTGTTGGAGTGGAGAGGTAGAAGCAATGGTGACCATCCTGACTCTGAAGAAGTGTGCCCTGTCCTACTTTGGTAGCCTGGACTCACTAAAACTAAGGCATTTTTAGCTTTGCTTTTTTAAACTTTATTTGATGACCTATTTTCAAGTGGCAGAATGAAATTAGGGGGATGTGGAAAGGAAGAAGGTTTGGTTGCCATTTGAGAATAGCATTTTAGGGGCCCTAATTTTTCATTGTACACAGATAGTGCAAGACAATTGATGTGAAGAAATGCATATCTGAATAAGAAGTTGGAAACACATGCCTATATTGAAGTGTGCCTGTATTAAAGTATTAACACCAGAGTACTTATAGGGATTAAAAGAGGTAGAGAAAAAAGTAAATTTTGTGTGCAAGACCCTTTCCTTCTCTTTTGCAACAGGAGAGGAGGAAAAAATCCTTCTGTTTGTTTGAACAAGTTCCAAGTTTCACTGGAACTCTGAAATAATTTATAGGTGAGGTGTGCTATATACAAGGACTTTTTACTGGCTACCTTGCCAATGAATTAGGGCCCTATTCTATAAAAAAAAAAAAGTTAGCACTTTCTTTGCAGCCATCCTGGGCTTCCATAGTGCGGAAGTCAAATGTAAATTCTTGCTGAATTGGGCCCTTATGGAGGTGGTGTTCAAACAGCCTGCGAGGAGAAGAGAAGCCATTCAGCCTGTGGGCCGCTGCGTGCTTCAGAGTCCTCCGATCATTACTGTAATTCTCTGAAAGCAAACTAATAAAACTTCCTATTGACTTGCACTCGTGTGTGCTTTGAGCATTTATTTACAGTCTACCATCAGCAGATTAAAAATCAATTAAAATCCATAGAAACAGCTAACGTTACATACTCCTCTTTGCTGGTAAAGATTTTTAAAAAGATTTTACATTAATACTTGCTGCTGTGTATTACTGAGAATAATGAATCAGATTCAGACAGAGCCTGTGTGTCTTTAGCTCCACAGATAGATGTATCTTTAGCTTTAGAGAAACACTGCTAGGAACCTCTTATCTCTCGCGCTTCTCTCCCTCTGTAGAAATAGGGGAATTTATGCAATTCATTTAACTGAAATTGAGACGTTGAAAGCTCTCCAATACTATCATGATGGATGCTATTGCAAATGCGTAGGGAAAACAATAATCTTAATGATAAAATGATAAGTTTAATACCAATACATTTAAATGGCAAGTGAATTTTAGTACTGCAGATATAATAAAATAAAGGAGACTTTGATTTGTATTCCTGATTTTCCCTAAAAGCCTCAGAGATTAATTTAGGACCGTGCTGTGATTGGGGAGACCTCCATGGTCCCAGGGACACAGCTCTGGGACTGGGACATGAGACTCCAGCAGTGACCTGCTATGGGGGGCTCTAAGTGTGGGTTTGTTTTTTTCTTAGGTTTCCTCTCCATCTGTTTGCCCCTCATTCTCTGTGAGTCTAATCTGTTTATACTGTTAAACTGTCAAATAAACTGCTGCTTTCACATTTTTTGTAGGTATGTGTTCCAAAGACTATTATGCCATTGAATAGCTGTGATAATTGTTCTAAGATGTTATTTACATGTAGATTGGAACAATACAGTCAAAACTGAGAATTTCTGTATTTATTTGTGTTTTCTGTTTCATTTCTCAGTGCAGTGTTAATTTTAAACAAAGTTTACAGAAACTAGAGATGCCATGTCTCTTGTGCTTTCTAAGTGTCGTTCAAGTATCAACCACAAAAGGCAACGCTGATCGTGCTAGGAAGACAGAAAGCTAAATACTGAGAAATGGAGGGAAAAAAGCAAGAATGAAAGTAACTGTGAAACCTGAGTTTGATCCTGTTGTAGTGATGAGTGTTGGTAGACTGCTGTATTTATAGAGCATTATAATTCTACTAGAAGACTACAGAAGAGCCTTCCTCTCCAGAGAAGGGTCTGAATAACATAAAAGTAAACAAGGCCAGGCTTTTACACCAAATGCTGAAAATAAACAAAACATAAGATGACTGTTCATTAAGCATGCTGAATTTATCCTGTGGATGACATTTTATGGCAAAAAGACTGGTATAGTATTTATAGACTTCCGTGAGGAATATACACAAGGCATGTACCAATTCTGCAGTTCTTTTTCGGTTCTTTACTTTGCAACCTGAATAGTGTTTATAGGGAGTGGGGTGGTACCAGAAGTGCCATGCTGTCCATTCTACTGACTCCACATGCCTTGATGTCCTCGTGAGAACATCGTGTCCAGCTGCACAGGCTTCTGCCTTTCTCTGCCTACGGGACTGTAACTGCAGGTTCCTTCCCTCGCATCATTCTGTGAAGGGGGGAAGAACTGTCAGAATGCTGCTCAGAATGTTCCCAGTTTTTCCAAAGCCATTTTCCCTGTTTCCTGTCTCCTCCAGGCAATTCATGGCTTGTCCATGCTGTTAATGGTTTTCTTCCCTTCTGGAGTTTCCCCAGTAAATCAACTTTGGTCATCGCTTTCTAGTGGATGTTGGCAGTCCCAGCTTGTCCTTATGCTCTTTTGCACTGTCAGTATTCCATATTCCCTATTTGCCCCCACAGCTGTCCTGCAGCAGCCCTCCATTACCTGCTTGAGTTAATTATCTCCCCTACTCCAGAGCTCAGAAATCCTTCTCTGTCCTGGTTCTACAGGCTCGTCCTCATATCTCCCCAGCTCTTCATTCCACTGTTGCTTCTACCAAGCTAGTCTTACTAATTTTAATACTTTTTTTTTTTTTCAGCTGAATTTTTTTGTTTACTCTTTGCTGTATTTGCAAAGATTCCAATATTTCCTGATGTTTGCCTACCTCTGTCTCCAAATTTGTATTGTTAATGCTAACAAATTAATTTGCTAAAGTTCATATAATAAGATCCCAAGCTCCTTCTGTTTTCATTATTATGTATACCTCCTAAAATCTGTCAAAAATGTCTTTTCAAAAATGCACAAAAATACCATTCCAATACCATTCCTTTGACTACTGCTACCATTTCATTCTTGGACTGTCTTGCAGCTTTACAGCTTTAAGGGTGGATTTGGTTACCTTTCTCTACACTGAGCCCTGACTCATAACCAATTAGCATTACATATGTGCTGAACTGATTTCTCAAATAGAGATGTTTTCCTGAGAGGGAGTTTACATCACAGACATTCTCACCAACTGAGACTGCTCATGTGCTGAGATATTTGGTAACAGGGTCACAGTCTGTCCTTCGATACAATCCCATTGAAAAAGAAACAAAGCCAAAACTGATGACATTTTCAGTATTTTTCTTGAATCCAAAGTGCTATATTTCATGATAAAGTTAAGTTTCCTCTATTTCTGAGTTACTGTAAAATAACGTATTAACTTCCCTGTTAGAGCAATATACTCTTTCCGTTCTTTTTCAGCGAATCATTTCTCTTTTCAGATAGCTGACCTTTCTATAATTCTTCTGATCTATGGAATAGTTCAATTTATCTGTTCTTTACACAACATCTTAAGATGGCTGAAGGGAAGGGAGAATGGGGGTGATGGAGAGGATGCATTTATCTCGTCATTTATTTTCTGACTCAGTGTTTCGTCATTATTTCCAGTATCATTTATTCTGTGGAAAGTTTTCCCATATGTCAGGCATATTTGAAACGTGTAGCCAAGATCTACGATCCTTTACAAGATATGATGCTTAACAAAAGGTGATCTACAGAGCTTATGGGAGTGAAGCTTTTTGAAACATTATTATTTGTACAAATACCAAAAACAAATATTCTTGTTAAACATGTATATCAGGCTTCCCTATGCATCTTTTTCCCTTTTTTTGTGTGTTGTCTATAGAAACATTCAGAATTACTAGGCGTGCTGGGTTTTCTCATACTTTGAATTTGGTACTCTTAGTGTCCGGATATTGTAAGCATTAAAAATTCTTGCAAGAATCCATTAAGTACTGTTAGGTATGGAGAGACAGCTCACGGTTTTGAAAGTTCCCGTATCAGTCATCCCCTCATGCCTTGTAGATGGGACATTGAGTTTATCCAATTTAAACAGCCACTACTCTATTCTGGTAAAGGCAGGACTCTGGACTGGAAAGGCCTTTGGCTTTCCCTTCAGACAGTTATGAAATCAGTGCAGTTGGGTACGTCTACAGTTGTCGGATAGATAATTAGGTTTCATACTCACCCTTTGTTCTTCATATGTATGTAAATGTGTCCTGTCAGATCTGTTGTCCAGATTCCACAATTGTACATACATACATCTGTACAAGAGTCTTTCTATTGAATGTCTAATGCATTACAAGCCAAGAAGGTCCTGACTAAGAATGCACGCCATTGATCATACTTTTCACCCCAGTTTCAGAATTTATTGAACTTCAAACTAATTAATAATTTTTTTAAAGGCGTGGGATCCAGAAAAGAGATCTTAGAAAGATACAGCAAGCAACTGTAATAATGCTCTGAAAATGGTATTATGGAAGCTCTGATTTTGAAATTTCTTCCTGCAGGAGTTTGCTAGTTCATTGAGAATGTTGGACCTAATAGTACTTAGGTAAATTTTAGCAAATGTTTGGATTTTTAATGGAATGTAGTGTTTTTGTGTGTGTGTTTGTTTTTTTTTTTTAATGCTAATGGGATGGAGATTATAGGAGAATAGCGGGGTTGGTCTCTTCTTGTTGGTGACAGGTGACAGGATGAGGGGAAATAGCCTCAAGTTGCGCCAGGGTAAGTTTAGGTTGGATATCAGGAAAAACTTCTTTACGAAAGGGGCTGTTAAGCACTGGAATAGGCTCCCCAGGGAGGTGGTTGTCACCATCCCTGAATGTGTTTAAAAACCATTTGGATGTGGTGCTCAGGGACATGATTTAGCGGAGGGTTGTTAGAGTTAGGGTGCTATGGTTAGGTTGTGGTTGGACTCGATCTTTAAGGTCTTTTCCAACCTGAGCAATTCTATGATTCTATGATTCTGTGATTCTTAACCTCTTTGCTGTAATTACTGAATAATTCTGTTTATGTTAAGGTTGTGTACATGTACATCTTATGAATTGGGTGGGGGGATTATTTTTTTCCACAAAAAAGTGGAATTCCTTTTCACAGGGTATTAGAACTCTCACTCAAGACTTGCTAATAGAAATATTGCTGAGTAAACATACTTTTTGAGAGCATTAATTGTTATTATGTTTTGTGAACACTAAATATGTTTTCTTAAAGTATTTCCCCATGGTTGTCTTGCCTCCCTCTTGCCATTATTTGGACTTGGTCGTAATTGATCCTCTATGCACCAGAAGTCAGGGACTTCTGAGACTGCCCCAATGGTTTTAGCAATACTGCTCCCCTCTGCCATGGCTTTTACATCCCCATGAGCAGTAGCTGTACTGTTCCCCATGTCAACTGATTCAACATCAGGCAGCCAGCTGGCAATGAGTTTGAAGCAATCTTGTATCCTTGGTGATAATGGAGACCTTATTGGTACCCCAGCAGCTGGGAACCTGGATCTTGCTGAATTTCAAAAACCTAGTAGCTAGCTCTTCCTAAACCCCAAAGACCAGTGCAGAAAGATGATGAGAGGAAAACAGCTAATCTTGGATTTTTAGGCAAAATCAAATGTTCAGCTCCAGGGACTGATATACTTCAGTCTGTTGGACATGTATTGTCAAGGCTAGGTACACAAAGAAGAAGTTGACCTTTTGTTATTATAATAATTATTATTTTATGTTGGAGAATGTGTAGAAAAGAGTCAAGATCAATTGAAATTTGTTTTAGATCTCCAGTGCCTTCCAGCCTGAAAAGTTTGAATTTGATCGTAACTATTAGTCTGTGGGGAGGCTTCTACTGCAGTTTTTCTCATTAGAGATTTTTAAGCTGAGATGATTCTTGAGCAATCATCATGGCAAAAAATTGTGCATATGAAGAAAAATGTACTGTAAAATTGACCACTGCAGCTGGTGCACGTCTTCAAGTTCAGCAGTACTGTAGGCATTGCTCCATCCATGCAGGATTTAGAAAGTTTGAAAGAAATATGAGTGTAATCTCAAACATTGGTTATATAGCTCCTATTAACTTATATGGGCTACTGATTATGCTATTTCTGAGCTGGTCACTTCGATTAGCTTTGATCATTTGAAAAAAATCAATTCACTCTCCCAGTTTTAATTTTGATAATTCAAATTCACAGTGTTCTTCATCTGCTTTGTTTGATGCTATACATAAATCAAGGTTATAGACGAAACCAATTCATGAATGAAAAGTTTCAATTTTCTTTTCTTTTTTGGCTACAACTACGCAAAGAAATCATCATTTGGGCAACTAATATGCCTAAGTATCCTTCAAAAGGAACTGTGATATATTAGAGCTGTTCAAATGTCCTCACAAATCATTTTGCCTTACAGCTTTGATCCTGAAATATGTGAAATGATGTCTGATTTATGCCACTGATCCTTCTTTTAGATAGTTAAGTGTTCTTGCTTAATGTTATTAAATAAGTTCAAAGCAGCAAATAGGCCATCCTAGACTGAGGACATTTGAAAAATAGCATTCTCAGCAAGCTACATATGCCATATATGTTCTTCAGCTATTTCCTTTGCATTTTTTTGTGTACTGCAAGCTCCTGGAAATTTCTTCTGCTCACATCCTTATTTACAATGGCATTGATTTCCTCCTGATAACCTTCCTCTGGGCTTTGTTTTGTTTTCAGGTGATCATGGGAACCTTGGGACAGTATGGGAAAAGGGGAAAGATACCACAGTCTCCCTTAGCTGGGATGTTGGTAATGTGTTAACAGGGCCATGGAACAAGTTGTGTGACTCAGCTGAAGCAGTATGAGGAAAACTGAGGGTGTATATAGGCAGGTCAAAATCACACTCTAAGGGGCAAAGTAAGTTTGACAACTTCTAAAGAAAAACTATCAATATGTTGTGAATTCTGTTGTAGCAGGTAAAAGGAAGGAGGGAGATGAGAAAACTCCTGATTCTAAAATATTTATCAGTAGAGATATTCCAAACTTGCATCAGATTTTCTTAAGTGCAAATCTCTACTGGCGCAAGGGCTGCATGGAAATCACATCAGCTCTAAATTTAGAAAACCTTCTAATGGAAATGTCACACGGTTCAGGCACTAGATTTAGGGATTTCAAGATGTTATATGAGCTTTATAACCAATATTATTCTTAAGAATTTTCAGTGGGAATTATTATATCAGCATTTCCTGTCCTTGGTGAAGCAGTGAGAACTATCTCAGCTACAAACCACTGAAGAAGAGCTACTACATAGAGATAATTTCTTCCCAACACTAAGCTTTCATTAATGCCAGCCCGTAAACATCAAGTTTTCATATGTAAGACTGGTAAAAAAATATAACTAATTCAAACATGAAACATAATCCTAGCACCCCTCTACTAGCTGTGTAGACTTTCATGTCTGGATCTGGGAGTTGAAGGTTGACAAGATCATCTTGTCCTGGCTTGCCTGGCTACTCAATTGATTTTATGTCACTCCTAGTTTGTATTCTCTTGGATTACAAATGCAGCTGTGTGCAATGGCTTTTCTGGAGTCAGCCTTCTTTGGTTTATAACAGTGGGGCTTTGTTGTTCATAATTCTTTGTACGTGGACTGTAAACTAGTAGAGGATCTTTCTGGAGCTGGCTGCTATGGACAGAGCGGGGTTATTTCCCCTATGGCTTTATCAGACCAGTGGACTGTTCCTGTCTTAAACCGTGTTCTAGAGATTCCTGATAACACTGTGATAAAATAAAATTCCAGTTGCTGGTTACTCATGTATGTAAGTTTTTGGTTCCTGTTATCTGGCAAGCTTTCCACAGAGATCATAGAAATGCCATGCAAGTAGTACAAAAGAGAAAGTGTGCAACTTGCTCTCAGTTTAAACAGCCGGTACTCTTGTTGGTAAGATGATGAGGCAGTGCCCAGGCCTGGTTGATCTCTCTGCACGTAGTTGGCCCATCTCCTCCTAATGCTGTTGCTCTCTGTGTTAATTCTTAACTCAAATGGTCCTTTGACCTATGGTGCTAGCTGTTGAGTCCAATGGTTTTAGGTTTTGTTTTGTTTCTTATATAGGGTTACACTGCTAGCCATTTTCTTGTCAAGAAGTTGTGAAAAATAATCTCTATGAACGCTTTCTTCTTCACTTTTCTGAAAAAACAAAAGAACAACAACAAAAAAAAAACACCAAACGTTTATTCACTACAGAGCTTCCCTGTGAGTTCAATCCTCAAAAATATGGCCATCAGATTGTTTTGGAGAGAAGGCCAGACACCTTGCCACTAGATATGGTATTAAAGCCACTGCTTCTTAGAGCTGACCAAATCCAAGATAAGTCTGCTCCCCAGATGCAGTAGCGTTACAGTAGTCAATGAGAAGCAGAGGCTTGGTAGAAGGAAGAGGGCATCTGGCTGAAGTCTGTCATGGTAACTTTATAAATTCCCCATTTTTTCCTTATTTAGCATTTTGATCATGGATACTACTTATAAAGTTTTCCGTCTTCGAGTGATTTGTCTGGTTAGCTTCTACTTAAAAAAAAAGCAATCAAAAGTAATAATGCAAATATTTAAATGTTACATCAATGCAAAAATATTATTAATAAATATGTATATTTCTACATACTCGTACTGTACTTCTAAATAATTTCCTGAGGAAATCTGTGTGAATTGGATAGCAGTTAGAAGCTCATTGGTTGATTATTTTGGAGTCTGTATCTGCTCTTCTTCATACCAACCATCTAATTTTCCTTTCACTTGCTTCAAAGAAGTTATTAACTTGGTACTCAGGATATCTGGATTGATAGTCATTCAAAAAAGTGTAATCAGCGTTAAATCATTTGATGTCTGTGTCACTTAGAGCCATACAGCGAGGCTGAAATCACAACTCTTATTTCTGTGCTTGTACCTCTGATAAGGGTAGGAAAGGTTCAGGTACCACCACAGCTTGAAAAAGAGGGGCAAGACAAGAGGTGCCTTGAGGGATTAAAACAAATGCTTCGCTCTCTGACTTGGTGCAAAATACCACAGTAATTTGGCTGTGTTCCCAGTGGGTGCAGTATGCAATCGTGATTTCACAAAGTTTCGGTCTCTTGTGTTCATGGAAAGATATTGCATCGTGTTTCATGTTTCCTTTTGTACACATTTTAAGGATGGAACTCTATAGCAACGAATGGGAGCACAAAAGACAGCGAGAAATGGGGTCTGTGGTGTTTTCTGACATTGAGAAGCTGCGTTTCTGCCACCACTGTGACTGTGAGCGTTGGGCTTTGGCTGTATGTGGGCAGCCAGAGCGAGTCATTAGTGAGTGCTGGATAGCAGGCGAGCTGGGCGAACAAGCAGGAGCTTACTTTATTTCTGTGGTGTCACATCAATCTGCCCGGCTAAGTGATTGAAGGGGAGAAACGCAGGCTGCAAAAGAAACTGGGCCCTGATTTGTTCAGGGTCACCAGCAGTGGTTTGAAACCATCTTGTTTGCAGATACCTCTTTCATGTTATTAGGCTGTCAGTTGAGTGACTTTGTAAGATTTATGGCTGGGAGCTGGGGCGCGTGCGTGCACGCAGCGACAGCAGTGATGGGCGGCAGGGCGGGGGGAAGAGAGATGTTATTGAGAAGACAGCGATCCATGCCTGCCTTGATTGAGCTCTGCAGCCTTTTGTCTAGTCCTAGTTAACCTCCCCGTGCGTGTTTTTTTTCACAGGCACGTAAGCAGCTCAAGCAGAAGGTGAAGCGACAAGTGGTAAAGGGCTGCTCTTAACAGCCTTGTGCCGTGCAGGCTAACGATGGAATAAAGCTGCTGCCTGGGAAGGTCCCAGGCTTGATTTACAGACGCCTTTCAGAGAGCTTTATTTATTTTAATGTTGCCAAAGCCAGGGGCTGATGGTTCCCTTTTCACCATTGACCTCCTATCTTTGGAACAGTGTTCAGAGGCATCACTGTATTGAAAGTGAAAATGTGGTGCTTTGTTTGTTTTTGTGTTTTTTTGTTTGTTTGTTTGTTTTTAATCAAAGTAACATTTAACAAATCAGTTTAATGTGTGTATCAGATAGTAATAGATTTTGTTTTGTGTAAGTCTGGAACTTCTAGAATACTTTTCAGGACTTTCAATTTTATTTTTTAATTTGGCTAAATTCAGAAAATGAAAGTTTCTTCTCTTCATACAGTTCCAAGTTGTGCCAAGATCAAGGCAAAAAATATTTTTAACGATGACTAAGAAGCTTTTCAGAACTAAACACAGTTTTACATGTGGTGAGAATCAGTCAATAGGGTGCAAGAGAAAACCTTTTTGAAACAAATTTCGCAGGCTTCTCTTATTTGGATGTTTAGAGCTGGAAGAATTTGTTTCTAATTAGTCATCCTTAGGTTAAAGGAGTAAATAAAAGCTGCTATTTCTGTTTTCAAACTAGTAAAGTTAATTAACTTAGAAGAACAGCTGTAAATGCTTTGTAAGGGCCTGCCAGTGCTTTTGGGATCGCGCTAGGTTTTGTGTACTTGACCATGAATTGCAGGTGCTGCTTAGTAAAGGTATTCTACCACACTGTTATTTGCTAATTGATGTAGACGTGTGAAACCTTACAGTAGGTCTACAGAATTGGAAACAGAGTTAATATTTTTCTACAGGATTATTTCCTTAGTGTCAAATTTGAAAATGAGCCCTATAGCAGAGCAACCTTCCTAGGCAGTTGTTGTTTCCATGTTGAGTGACATCAACAGAATACAACGTCAGTCCTGCATGGAAAAGCATTTAGCTGCCTGCTTTTCCTCCTCCATATCACTGCAAGAATTATCTACAGCATCAGATTTACAGCCTTTAGACATTGCAAATGACAGTGCATCATTTTCAGCTGACATTTAAAAATACCTCAGAAATTGTGCTTTTTGTCATTCTTTTTCTTAAAAAAAGAAAAACAACATGTATTTACATATATTCCTTTATATTTTTTAAGTCACCCAGAAAGCACCTGTTCTTTTCATCTGTGATAACTGCGCGTTTTGACCCAATAGCAATCTGTTTGTTGTAACTGGGATCTAGGCTGCAGAGACATAGCGATGCCATTCCTTCTCTATTTGTGAAAGGATATTGATGAAAACATGAAGTTCTTAGGCTGAATAAAATGCTGCTTTCAGTAGAAAACTCTATAACAAAGTTCTGCCATAATCCCTGGAGAGAAGATGCTCCTGTCTTTAACTCACGGAAACGGAAATTGACAGATCATCACCTTGTTCCATAACTAGCTTTGCCCTGCCTGAGGAAGGAAGGCCTTTGCGGTACTGACAGTAGCTGCCTGGCCCTTCAGTAAGATAACCAGACAGGGCCTGTCTTCAGGGCATGGCACTGCAGGAGAGAAAAAGGCAGTGGGCATGAATGGAAGCCAGGGAGATTCAGGCTGGATATGAGAAAACATTTTTTGTGCTGGGTGGTCAGGCAGTGGGCAGAGAAGCTGTGCAGTTTTCATCCTTGGGGGCAAGACCCAACAGGATGAGGATTTTTCCAGCCTGGTTTGAGCTCTCATAGCTGGCCCAAGACCTCCTGACGTCCCTTCCAGCCCAAGGTATTCTTAGAGTGGTGCTACAGACTCCTTAGAAACATCAATACGGATTTATTTTTCTGCATCTCAAGTCTGTAACTTTAAGAAATTGTTCAGAGAATGTCACTGTTGTAGTTATTCATTGTGCTGACTAGCAGTTACAATTTCTGGAGTAAATAACAGCGTTTCCTGTCTGTTAAGAGACATTAAATGTGGAGTTTGGTTGAGTGTATGGGAGTACTCATATGCTTCTTAAACAGAGAAAACAGTTTTGAAGGCAATGCGTTAGAGAAAGAGGCAGAGGGGGAAAGTGGCTGTTTTTTTTGGGAATTCTTGTTTTGCTTTTTTCACTTGCTTCAGTCCAGCCTTGAAAGCGGTCCTGTCTTCTTTAAATCCGTGGTGGCAGATATGGTGTTGCTTTGTTCCTCATTTTAAATGCTTTCTGCCTCTACTTTTCAGCCTCTCACACTTAGGCGAAATTAAGAAGTCTAACTGTTGGGTATTACCTTTTAGACTTGCTGAAATAGGTCTTCCTGCTTGCATCCTTATGGTCTCATTAAGAGGATACTCACAGCATGCCTGACTCTAGTGAATATTTGCAGACCTCATTTGCCTACATTAGAGACAAAAAGCCTAAAAAAAATAAATCCTCCTTGAGCCATAAATGGTTGAGTTTGTCAGTACCCGTGATGTGTGTAATATGGTCTTCCCTGTGTCAGTGTCTCGCACGGCAAGGGCCGAATGCTGTCCTAGCATTGAGTAACCACTGAAGTGTTTTATCCAAGCCCTCTCAGCTTCTGTGTTATGCTTGGTCTATGGCTTTGAGTAGTGGTTGTAAAGCAAAAGTGCTATCAACATTAGCGAGTGGTGCAGTTACGTGTTACTGTTGCAGCAAGCCCTGTATGTTGAGGATGTACATGGGTGACACCTTCCCCATTCCTACTTTTTACACCAATTAAAGAATGCAGGAGTTAATTATTTTATTTTATTTTAATTAGTTCTACTTTTTTTTTGTTGTTGTTTGGGCCAATTTGTGGTAGTTTATCATACAGCAAGATCCAAATCTTTGGAGCATAACCCAAATTTCACAGTCATCTTTGGGATTTACCTATACATTTGGGACTCAACTGTTTGTTTTCTCTGTGCTCAGACTTCAAGGCTGAGACTTCAGTTCTCTGTAGATTAAAAAAAAAAAAAATATCCTTGGCCTATTCTGTAAGATTGAGGTCATACTTTAATGCCAGGCAAAATTTCCTTCTCATTCTTCGTTAATGTGTTGTGCTTCAGCTGTTTGCCTGCCCACAATGGGTGGCTTATTTCATTGTTGAGCTGATAAAGATATATAATGGATATATTTTTAAAGCATGTTAGAATAACTTTGCAATGAAATATGTCATAATAGTATGAAGTAATACTGATGTTAAATTTCTATACAATGAAATGGAACAATTAGAATTAATTTTAAAAAGTGTTAATCACAAGTGATGTAACTGCCATGTTAATGCGGAGTGCTGAACTCTGCTGCAAATAGATAGTAATATCATTGATTTCTAACCACTGCTTTGGTTGGTTGGAAGGATCTCCAGCTCTTCTTTATGCTATTTAAATCTCATGGTCCTGAAGAACTGGGCTGGAAAAAATGAGTTTTTTCCCTTAGAACTATTGAAAACAGTTTTTAGAGAACTCTCTCAGTTTACATATGCATACTATGAAAATAACCCTCTTCAATATATTTCAGTCATTTTATTACTTATTCTCATGTGAATGTAGAAATGAGAAGCCATTAAAAATGGCAGTCTTTGTTAAAGGAATATTTTTCTTGCTGAAATGTCAAAATAGAATCATCAGTTTTTCAGAGACAGTTTAGATTTTTTTATTTTATTTTATTTTATTTTTTATTTTTTTGTGATGGAATCACTGATGGAAGTGGAGAAAGGAAAGTAAAAATGTATTTTCTTCTTGTGGAGATGAGTAAAGTGCATTTTGGCTGATTTTTTTTTTATTATTTTTATTTTTTCCCTCGCTGTTCATATTACAAAGTTTCGATTTATAGGAATCCAAATCATTTATAATTTTGTGCAAAAACATTTCTTCTCTACCTCAGTTTTGTTCTATTCTTTTAAAAAGTTCATCCAAGATATTGTGAAGAATAGGGCTAGGGAAAAATAATTTGTCTGCGTTCCCTTTTAGAAAGTTTCTGTTTCTTTGGATAGTTGTCATCCTTACCAGTAACTTCAAATATAATAGTTGTAGGTCTGTGCATGGATGTGTTGATTTTATGTCAGGGATGTTCTTTCTTCTATTATATGAACATTTCAATTCATATTTAGACATATTTATAACTCCTATTTAAACATCCTACAGAAATAGATTTAGAAATATTCATTGACATTTTCCATTTTTAAAGATCAGTCTCCAGTGAATCCACACTTAAAATGCGTGCTCGGGTCTTGCAGAGGTCCTAGAAATGACATTTTTATTTGATCAGCCTCCAAGGACAATAGATGATGAGTAATCTCTCTGCAAATTCCAATAAGTAACCAAAATGCAAACATGTAATTCCCAAGCAGTAGTTAAAAATATTCAAATTGTTTACCTCTTCCACTTGTTTCTGAACTATTCTTGGTTATGCACACCGTCCACATGAAATGAAATAGCACTGTTTCCTGATTTTTGAGAAACTGACCTTGCAGTGCTTATCTTTATTTTTTCTCTTTCTACCTTCAGTGTTAGCTTGCTGTTTTCATGTGCGACAGACATCACTTGAGCCATTCTGTGGAGTTACCCAATCACTTTTTGCTTAATTTCATTCGCTGAAAAAGCTGCAAGATAACAGGGTGGTGGGGCACTTCTTTTGAATTACTGTTTTAGTAGATGTTGGATTGTTGTATGATCTGTGCTGACAAAGCTGCTACTTCCAATTTTGACAAGGAATCTGGTACCTTGTTCAGAGAACAGTGGGGTCTGAGACTGTCTGGCTCATGAGATGACCAAAAGAGGAGAGGGAGCACCAGCCTAGTTTTTAATGTTTTTTTGTTGCTCAAATGATCAGTAATGCCACGAACATAGGCAACATCCAGATTACGATGAAAACAATGTATGTTTGTGCTAGAGGCAGGTGCTGCAAAATAAACTAGGGAAAGCTTTACTTACAACTTTCCTCTGAGAGTGTGCAGGCATTTCCCAAACTACTGAGCAGGACAGTAGAGCTGTTACGACGTGCATTATGAAAAAAACTAGTTACAAGTGAACACTGCTGACTATTTTTGCTCTGTCAGTAGCAGAGTTAACCTATATAAGAGCACACAGCCTACCAGGGCGATTAGTGTTACCCATGGTCCTCATTGCTGGGGAGACCATGCCCCCTCAGACTATGGGCTGAATGAGGTACTGCAGTGGTGATAGGTGTCATGAAACATAAGAGACCTGTGGCATATAGCCCCATGATCTTTATGGGAAAAGGCTCAGCCACTTACACAGCTGCAAAATTGAGCAGTGCTGATTCAGAAGATTAATTTTGGGGCAGAAGACTTTCTAGCTTGCCAGAGTTACATGTTTTCCCACTTTGCTCCTGAATTTTGGTCACATTTTAAGTGTTGGTTTCTTTTTTGGTATCAATTGAGGCATGTAGCCATAGAGAGTGCTTCATCTTTGGCTATCTGTTTATAGTCCATGACATAGTAATCATGAAATCGGATAATTCTTCTGTAATTTGCTATATATACTCACTGAATATTACAATTTGCCTCATTCCTCACCTTCTTTTCCGGTAGCTTTTAGCAAGTTATGATAGACTGCTTACGTATCACCTAACACTTCTAATTTGTTCTGTATATCGATGCAGATACCATCACTGCGGCATCTGTGTTTACCACAGTGTAAGGTTAAAGTTTAGATCCAGTCACCGTATTTTCCATCTCTAAAACACATTTTCCCCTGGGATTTTTCTAACGAAACTGTACGTTTTTGTTGGAATATGTCAAGTTCAACAAAACTTATATGGAGAAAGGTTTCTTACCTCCAGCTTGTATGATCTCGCCAGCATCAGATCCCCCAGCTCCATGCCCACTCCTCTTCCCTTGAGAAAAATCAGTATAATTAAAGATGGGAGAACTCACCTGTGAGTTTTCTGATCTGAACCAATTCTTACTCTGCTTGATTAAATCTTAAGACTTCTTTCTCGGCTTCCTTTGCAACAGATGAAAACCTTTATTACTCACTTGTTTTGTTGTCTGGCTTAACAGGAGTGACCAAGAGTCTCAGTGCACTTGGGGAAGCATCCAACATGTGAGAAACTTCATCCAAATTATTTAGTATAGGAATTTGAAGCTTGTGTCCTACATTCAAAGTGAAATGCTCTAACTGCTGGTGTCAGTGCTGTTGATTTACACATTTGCTTAGGTATGTTGTACCAGCATAGTGCTGATACTGTCCCTTTTTGAAACTGGAAAGCAATTTGAAATTGCACAGTTTTTTTATGGGAAAACTATTCCCTCCTTGGCTAAATTTGAGAATCTTCAGAAAAATTGTATGCGGGTTTTTTATGTACAGTAGTAATGCATGGACCTACTAAACAGGAGAGATGTGCTTTTTTCATTTGTTGCCAGTATAAACAGGTGTTTAGTCCATGGAGGATTGTGATAAGAGAGCTGGCTGCTATAAAGCTTTCAGATCTTGCTATTTTATATGCAATCAGTATCAGTCATGTCTTTTCTCGTAGGATTTTTGGTAGCAGTTGTAGTGGGCATGTTCTCTAGAGGTCTCCAGTTGTGCCCCAGGAAGAGTTTAGAAGTCTTATAAATCTTAAGGTATTTCTTTTGGATTTAATGTTAGTGTTTTTGTAATATCAAGCTTTTACATATAGCACCATTCATTCTATAGCATCCGGAAGCTCTGTGTAGACTTATAGATAGAAAAAGACTCCCTCCCCCTCCACTTCCAAAACACTAAAGCAAAGACATAAATAAAATTAAATAAAGAAAAAAACAAAGCACAAACCATTGGACAGTGATTATTTCCTTCTCCAAAGGAGAGCTGTTATGCTGGAGGGTAAAAGCAGAAACTATTTGGCAGCATGCAGCAACCTACAGAATACAGCGAGAGTCTGAGATGAATAAAAATTAATTATGGCCCCTGCTTTTTGTCATCCTTCTGGGTTGTTAACCCTTGTTTGGTAAAATCAGAATCTTCATTTTAAGTTTAATTATGAAAAAGCAAGATATACAGTAATGCACTGCCTCTGGTCAGTACGTAGTGAATTTATTCCGTTTGCTTCAGTTCCCCTCTGTCACGTTTCTCTTTATCAGACTTCCTGGAAGAGAGCAAGGATGTGGAAGTAGGTCTCAGAAGGTTCCATGAGGGAAGCAGAATTAATGTAGTGGAATCTCTTGTGTTCTTAGGTTTCCAGACACCTTCCTATCCCTAGTCCGTTTGCATAAAGCTTTGTGGATTTGCAAGGACCGTGAAGGGAAAAGCCTGAAGCACTCATTCCAGCAAATATTTTTTCTCAATACCATCCATATACCTAAACAGGATTTAATGCTTGTGAAAAGCAGAATTCTCCCCTGTGATGTGTAAGGGCTTTCAGAAAAGAAAGTGTGTAAGGTGGAAATAAAAGCTTTGGTAAGCAGCCACTTTTTAGGCAAAGAATCCCAAAAGAAGACTTCAAATATATATAACCTGCCTGGCCAATAAATAAACAATAGTAAATTACTTTGAAGTGTTAGGATGATATACAGGTTTGCATCTGCCAGGATGTACACATAGATGTCATTTAACATACAAGTAAATAATCAGGTGGTCTAACCTTCATTGGAAATAGCAGTAAAAAAATGCCAGGTAAACCACTCATTTTTGGAGCGATTAGGAATTGTGCAAAGAACCTGAAAGAATTCAATTACATGTGAAATATTTCCGTAATCTCTTTAAGTGGCAGAAGACCAATGTTTCACATTTTGTACAAGCACGGAATTATAGAGTAATCTAGATTGGAGGGCTCACCTAGAGATTACTTCATCAAACTTCCTTCTCAAAGCAGGGTCATCTGCAGCAGGTTAAACAGGACCAGATCCACTTAGGTTTTAGATGTCAAGTATGGAGACTCCATAACTACTATGGTAGTAGTCATACTACTACCATAAGTACCTTTGCCAGCATCGGGCCCTCTTCCTGTTTCAAACAAAAGTTATACCTGGCTGGCATTCCCGTTGCCTACAGTCATGTTCCTGTGAGGCTCTGAGAAAAGTCAGGCTTTGTTCCCTTGGCATTGGGAATTTTCAGACAGCTACTCTGCCTTTGAGTTTCCCTCCACTGCTCTTCTTAATGCAGAGCATCTTCTCCGGTTGGCTTGTCCATTTCTCCATTAGTTCTTTGGATATTTTGCAAAGAGTTTCAAAACATGTCACTAGCAGTATGTACATTCCCAAGGGAATCCAGAACTTTGGTTCTGTTTAAATAATTTAATATTTGCATTGTGTTAGTTGTTGTAAAGTGAATCAGTAAAATAAGGCACAACCTCCATGCATGCCAACGCTAAAATGACCGTCAGATAATAAAGTTTAGCAGAACAGTGTGAAAGGTTTTGGTTATTGGAGAGTTTTGTTTTGTTTTGTTTTTCTCTTACAGGGAGAAAAAAAGTGACCTTGGTAGGCAGACCCATTTTGTCTTTCTTTGATGAGTAGTCTCTCTTGAGTTTTCAGACCTCTCTGTTTAAGTATACAGAAGTAAAATAATATCAAACATATATTATGTACATCCCAGCATAAACGTAAAAAGCATCTTTTGTCATGTGGGAGTCAGCACCTTGGTATCCTACAAAAGCTGATTCACAATAGCCACACGGTTAGACCCTCTACTAATAACTCTGCCGCTGCAGATTACCTTCTCCTGAGCATAACCGCTTTTCATGCTGTGTCTTTGATGTACTTGTGCTGTGTTGGTCAACCACCTTATCCATATAGCATGTGGGAGCCTTAGCATTGTTGAATATGCCAAGGTTTTAGGTCGCTGCTATTGTACTAATGTTAGCTTTGTTTTTTTTCCTACATAATCTTTTTTTGCATCCACTGCCCGCTAGTCTGATAACAACTGTGTGCCAACAAAATTGCATAGTTGGTGATTAGCAAAGGTGTCTGTTTTACACTCTGTTCTCTCTTTATGCTTTATGAAATAGGATTTTAGTACAGATGCTGTTTTTTTCCTCCGCTTCCTCCCACGCCAATAACAGAATCTCAGCCTGTGAAGTCTTTGTTATTAGATGAATACGGACAAGGGCATTCCTCTTCTTGAAATTAATTGAAGAAATAAACATGTAAAGAAGCATCTTTCTCCCAGAGTTCTAGCTGAGAGTGCAGGCTTTCAAGGAGACTCACTAGGGCTGTGCAAATAGGTAAGGGTTCTATATTCAGGGATAGCTCAAGAAAGCAAAGAGTATTCTAATCCAGTTCTTCAGAGTTTGAAGTATGCTGGTAGAAATCTTATGCCAAAATTTTCTGTCACAGGAAATATCTCTTGTTTCAGTTTCTGGAAACAGAGTGAAAAATACTGTAACAAAACATTTCAGGGTTTAAAAAGTAGTACTGGCTGCAAAAGCTTATTCATTTATTTTGCTAGTGTAAACCAATGAATGCATCTTCGCTGTTTGCGTTCATGAGAAGAAATATTATTTTAAGTCAGTCCTTGTGCAGCCAAAACTCCGAATTATGCTAGTAACTTTTATCTGTTGCTGGCTTGCTGGGCAAAAGCTCATTTCCATTATTCCTTTGCAGTGATTTCATCCCTGTGTGCTAATGAGGGGTTAAACTATCAGCAAATTTTCCATTCTCTGGCCATCACTGTTGTTAAAGGGATTTAAATTGTATTGCGAAGTAAACTTGTCTAAAACTGGCACATGGCAAGAGAACTACACTGCTTGTAAGACAGTGCAGCTTTTGAACAGGAACTCGGAAGAAATAGTGAAGTTTTAGATATTTTAACATTTTGACCTTTTTCAGAAAATGAACATATTCTCCAAAGCACAGAATATGTTGAATCAGCAGCAGGCGATGCGAAACCAGATTGTGATGTAATCTTCAAGAAAACCATATTTGTAATAAGGTTAATTAAATTTGCTGCAAGCTTGTGACAAGCATGCTGTAAGTTTGCCAGTAAATCTGGTCTTGCTTTATCAAACTGAAGGGCAAGAATTTAAAAAAAAAAAAAAAAAAAAAAAAGGAAAAAAAGAAGAAGCTTTCCTCCTCCAGAACAAGTAGTGTGTTGCCAGAGGACATGCCGACTGGCAACAATAACTAATACGTTATGAGAGGTTGAGCAAGTTTAAATGGGATTTGTCTCTGAACTGAAAGGCATATTGTAAGAAATTTCTTTGTCTCCTTGTGATGCTGTTAAATTGAAAGCGCGATGGGAGGCTTCAGTAGAGGCAACAAAGGTTGAAACGATAGCCTGCTGTTTGCAGCAAGCATCATGGTTCCGCTGATGGTCCAGACATCTGGTAACAACAGCCACTCCTTGTCAGGTTTTGCCCCACACTGGGCGCCTGAGCACTTTGCACTGTTTAACTCACCAGACTCTTCTAGCTCAGTATGCTCTGCATCAAGAATGTTTATGTAATAAAACAGAGCTAATTAAACATTTCAAAGGGAAACATTATTTTAACTCTAATTAGATATGATTACAGTTTCCTTATGCCTGTGCTGGGCTGGTACTGAACCTCTCTTGTTTTCTTTCCTTACTGCCTTCTGTAGCATTGTTGTTTCAAAATCATTTTTGCATCTGCTTAAAAAGGGTTTGTGTTCCTCTAGGCTGGAAACAAAATCTTTGCTCAGAGATCCGTGTATTTAAACTTATACTATATGACCCTAAGGCATGGGTTTGGCTGGATGTAATGTCAGGGGAATGGGAAGAGCCCCCTCACTTTGAGGTACTAAGGTTTTCCAGCAGCCAGAGGTGCTGGCAGGTGGGTGCAAAGGATGTCTGCTTTCCAGCATCTTGTGCTACGATTCTAACTTTTTATAATTATTCAATCTAGCCTCAGTGGAGACCATCAGATACTGCAGAGCTGTTACTGTGTAAACAGATGGACACAGGTTCTGTGACCTTCCTGGAAGTCCATTAAGAAACAAGGCACTTGTCACAGGCAAATACAAGGCATACCCTTCTGTATGTATTTCATCTAAAAAGATAGCATCTGACAAAGCTTTGGAGACACATCGTGTCAGGATTCTAAACATCCAAAATGCTGAGAAACAAATACATAGGGAAATCAAAAAAGAACAGGCTAATGGCAATAATAATCAGTGAATATTTTGTCAGTTAAGCAAATGCTGTATAACTTGTTTAGTGTTTTGCAGCTTTTATGACAGAGCCAGTCTGCAGATCATATGGGAGAAGCAGACTGAATATAAGAACCCATCCTTTCTTTGTCATCCCTAAATCCAAGTTTTTAGAGGGAATTTCTTCCACAGTAGGACCTTCAAATGCAACTTTACTTCACATTTTCACTTGGTTTTCACCCCTACCCAAGATTTTTTTTTTTTTTTTTTTTTTTAATCTAGCTTGGGTTTCAAAAAGGAGAGGGGAAAAAAATAAAGGCTTTCATTCAAACTGGTTCTCTGCAGTCCTAATTAAAATAGACTTCAATGAGAAGTTTTCTTTTCCTCTTCCAACCGAAGCTTAAGGGCATAGTTCTAGCTGGAAAGTATATTGTGCTCATTTTACTGTTTGAGTGGTTTGGTAGAGAAGCTGTCTTTCAAACGCGGAGCGACTACTACGATGCCTCAGGACTCAGCTGTCACATCAAGGCTGTTTTCCACATATATGTATTATATAATGTGCATATATCATCACCATCAGGTAGCTGAAGTTTGTACGTCTTACATGGAAACAACTTTTTCTCACCTTTAAGAAGTTCTCTCTATAATGGGATTAAAGGTAAACGTATCATATACTTAGAGGAAATAATGTCATGAATTATCCCTTTAAAAAGAAAAGAACATGCAAATTGAAAGACAAATGTATAAATCTTTCTTCCCCATAAGTTGAGCTGCAGCACTCTGGCAGTATTCTTTCCTTTGTGCTAGGAAAACCGAACGGGGGAATTATTTCCTTTAAATGTTACCATCAACTTATGTGACTGCAAGAGTTGGTAGACCGAGAGCACTAGAAAAGGAAATCTCCCATTTAGCCACAGAGGAAATCTTTCATTTAGACATTTAATTAAATAGGAAATGGCAGCACATAGCCCAGGCATTGTCTCAGCCCTCGTGGAGAGGATCAGAAGAAGGTCAGGAGCTTGTTCATTTTCCGTGCCCACAGCCTCTGTCCTGAGACCACCAGCAAGGATGGCCAGTTAATAGCGAGGACTGTAGGGGCTTTGGGGTTGGGTGGGTGTTGTTTGGTGGGTTTTTTTTTTTTTTTTGGTCAGCTAGGATCTAGATTGAGGTTGCAAGTTCAGTTCAGGGGAGATGCTACACAGCTGGTGACAGGCAACGAGAAATGAAAAACTCATGCCTTGGTTTTTGTGGCTGGCACTGACACACCACCAGGAGACACCTTCTCACAAGCTCCTGCAAAGTTTTTGTTTCAGACTGTAGTCTCCTGCCCAATGCATTGAAGGTACAGTGAGAAAATACAGTGCTGAAACCCCCAAATTTTTTCTCCTCCAAGGAGCTATTTTTAAAATGTTATTGACTGACTTTTTTTATCAATCACAATGCTGTTGCTGCTTGCTGCTTAAATTTTTAAACCTTACCAAACCTCCAGTACTTTGCTGGACTTTCCTTCACCCTATCCACATATCTCTTACTATTAAAGACTTATTGGAGTGAAATTCTGGCAAAAATAAGCATTGGGATTATCCACAAGCCCAGGCAGCATGCAGTCACTGATGGTGTGAGTAACACCTGTATCAGTCTACTTGAGATACTGTATACGGTGATGCTCCTAGAAATTAGACTGACAGCCCCAATTGGTGTTGCCTGCCATTAAGTCACCCGGCAGATTTCAGAGTGAAATATTTTTTTGCTTACAGTTGACCCAACCTGGATTCAGACTCTTTCTGAGAAGCACGAGTCTCCAAGTGCTGCTCCTGACGAAGGATGCCTGAGTTTTGCTGGCTGCTGGCTGAGATCTCACCCATTCCAGGCGCCAGTGCTGGTGCACACGCTGCCTGCCTGCTGCATCATGGCTGCCCGCTCTGATGCCATGCTCCAGGGCTGGCTCATTCCCGAGCAGGTTGCACAGACCTGAATGCTAGGGGCTGGTGGTCTGGAAATCAGTGAAGTATCAGGCAGATAATTGATAATTTAGGAACAGATCCAATTCCCACAGCAGTCACTAAGAATTTTCTGCTGACTTTGGTGGGAGATGGGTTTTCGGCGCTGTTTCCAAAATGCTGTATGTTTTCAGTTTGTAAGTGTTGACTGCTTGTGACTGTATGTTATGGTGTGTGTAAGGATCAGGGTAATATTTACATCATAAATTCATTTTAAAGTACTGTACCGGGTCTTTTGAGGAGTTGGATTGCCTTCCATCCTGCCTTATTTATTGGAAGCGTGTGGCTTTGCATATTTACGTATATATACACATACTATGTATAGATATATTTTCAGTTTCACTATTAGTGAACAAAGGTTTGAAGATAACTGGGATTTTAAAAAAATGAATTAAGATTGCAAAGAATCATCTGACTCTATGTGGAAAGAAGGCAGAGTCAGTGTGTGGTGGTTTAATCTGAGAAGGTTAACTGTTATCTTTCATTGCCCATATTTAAAAACTTGGCTCCTGGAGTCCATCTTTACAGCTAACCTTTATAACATATTTAAATTCCCTGTTGGGAAACTCTGCTTCACTTCTGAACATATCTAAATGATAAATCACTGGAAATATAGAAAAGAGAGAGCACCAAGGAGGCACCCGTCTTACACGCATGCTTGTAATTTTAAGTCAGTCTTGGCTGATGGAGCACGTCCGTAGGTCAGAATCATGTGGGTCCAGCCTGCAAGGGGATTCAGGATCAGTTTGGTTTGGTTTTGGTCTTTGTGACATGATAAGTTGACGGTGAGCCATCGTGCACTGCTTCACTTTCCTGAGTGAGCAAATGGAGGTGTAGTGGACAGTCTCCCCAGAGGTTGCGGGGCCAAGTGCCGTTCTGACAGCAGTGGAGGAATTGCCATCCCTTTCTACCACCCTACTGACATGTTTCATTTCAGACTTGGCTGCTGCTGGGTGCTCCACCCCACTCCCCGTGCTGAGGGCTGGGGCAGGTGGGTGCTCTGTAGGCATCCAGCTGGAGTTGGGGAAAGAGGACACAGGGATGAGCCTTGCTTGTGCTGGTCTGCTTCAGTACAGAAATGCAGCCTGACGAGTATGAGGCCATATATAGAAAGAGACACATAAACTCTGTTAACCGCAGAAGCAGGTTTTAAATACATTAAAATATTTTATCCCATTATTTGTTTTGACCAATTGACCACAATATTAAAAATTCAATCATGGAGCAGCTGACAAGTGCAGTTGCCTAATTTTATTTAAGGGTTCTTTTCCCCCCCCCCCCCTTTCCATTTTTCCATCCTGTTAACGCTGCTGCCTGTGCCCAGACAGTAATGGGCTTCTTGTATGCCCACGACTGTTATGATCATGTAAATTTATTGGTGCTTAGAAGAAGCGAGCTATTAAAACATTACAACAACCATTACAGCCAGGCTCGTGTTGGCTTTCGCTCCCAATGAACATATGCTTCCGAGTGAATGCCTAAACTCTTATTTATGGATTTAATTTAATATGCGGAAAGAATTCAAAATTAAATTTTGTGTCTGCCTCCAGAGAGTGTCAGTGTATAATAACATGGTAATTTTTACACATCTTTATGAGAAATGGGAAAATTAATTCTTTCTGACAAGTTGTAATTATTCGACTTGGAACAGTTGCAGCTGAGCAGTTTGCATGCCTGTTGTCTGTTGTTGCACAGCGTAAGGGGAAAACGTGGGGATGGAGATATATTGTGTGTCTGAGAGTTTCTAATAGCTTCTGACATTTTAGCCCTGCGTATTATCAGGGTGCTTTTTAAAGGAGCGGGGAGTATAATCTGCTACCTGGCTAGGGATGCACACGCAGCGGTGGGCTCAGTGTCAGAAGACAGGGTGGGAATTACTGTGGTCTGTCAGAGGCTGAGGAATGGATTCTCTGCATTACTTGCAAATTGTTCTAGCTGAAAGTGCAGTAATGTTATTTGTACTCTTTGGCCTCATTTGTTTTTTCCCCTTTAATGAAAATACAGGTGGAGGAAAAGTGTTGAATTTTAGTGCCACACAGGCAGGCGTCTCCTGCTCAGAAGTAGCCTCTTTCCCACCAAAATAAACAATTGCTGAAGGCACTTAGAACCTCTCGGTGACTAGGGGATGGCCCCTCCAAAAGTTAATGGCATTTTACAATGAGGATGTACAAAAAATGAAATACCTCTCCTCTTGAAATGTGGGTTTTCACAACTGATAGTTTTATGAGGGTGACTTTGTTCTTAGCTAACTCAACTTCTGTTTCAGACTTTCTCCTGAAAGGTAGGACATGTTCATCAAGCACAAGCCTGAAGCACCACTGGATATATTAGATAAAAATGAAATTTATTCAAGTGAATGAAATATGTATTCCTGACTTTGAAGGCAAACCTGGCAATAGTGGGTGCTGCATTTTTTGTCCTCGTGGAATGGTCCCTTTGGGATAAACACATACTAACGGCAACGCTTGGAAAACATTTTATCAGACACACATTAAAGGAAATAGAAGTGCCACAAATAAAAAAGCTCTGCGCTTTTATTCCCAGTGACTTATCATAGTTGCACTAGCTTGCAGGGTGCTAATGGTTTAGAAGGTGGTACCCCTTCCTCTAGGAAACTGAAGAGGTTTGTTGATGCTGGTACTTGGTATATGAAGATACCATGGTTTAGGAATATTTATTTATTTCTCCAAAATGTAGAGTGCTAACTATGATAAATGTCCTGGTTACGATCCAGGATATTGCTGAAGATAGATAAGTAGTGCAGAAGCCTGTGAGTTCAAGGCTGCTTGGTTTTCATAGAATCATAGAATAGCTTGAGCTGGAAGGGACCTCAAAGGCCATCTAGTTCCAAACGCCTGCTGTGGGCAGGAGCTGCCACCCACCAGATCAGGCAGATGAGGGCCCCATCCAGCATGGCCTTGAGCATCTCCAGGGACAGGGCATCCACTTCTTGTCTGGGTGACCTGTTCCAGCACCTCACAACCCTCTCGATGTTGCCATTAGCCTGGAACCAGAGAATAACTGAACTCTCAAGGTTTCAGGAGTCCCTTTTTATTGTGCGCACGCCTTGGCCTGGGAAAACCCCAGTACCTCTGTGGGAGGATTCTGAGAACCACTGCAGAAAAGAGGTGCTCCATTAGAACCAAGAAGCTACTGGGAGGTGGTGGAAAAGTGCAGCTGGTTTCATTCCAGCAAGTAGCTTTAGGGAGACTTTGAGGGCTTTTTTGTGGATGAATGGGACCAAGGAGATCACATACCAGGTAACAAGCTCTTAGTGGAGGTGGTATAAATCAGATGTAATTGAGAACAATTCGTGTCCAGAGATCCTGCACTCTTTGCGTATCGCTTTTTACATTTAGACCTGCACAGTGGTCTCATCGAGCCAAAGCTGGAGTTAGGGATGATAATGAGACAAATGCTTCCCAGCTGGCATAGTGAGAACACTGCTTCCCCAGCAAGCTCACTGCTGGGCTCACCAGTGAGCCTGGGAAAACAGAGCTGGCAGTACACCCTGGACCTCTCATGCCCTGGATTCTTGGTGCCTTTCTTCCAAATTCAGCAGCAGGAGCATTGACTCTGAACTGAACTTTCAATGGGGAAAACAATTCTCAAATTCTTCTTCTCTGTGTTAGATGCTAGAATAGCCCAGGTGAATTGTATGCCAGAAATACGTCTACCGTTGAACTCTCCATGGATTTATTTTTATTTTTTTTAACTGTCTCAGATAGAGAAATCGATGTTACAGAAATCTACAGATTGGATGGATTCTGTCCTTAGGGACCAGAGAGAACAGAGGAAGTTGAATCTTCCCCATGAAGATGCATCCTCCTTTTTTTGAAATCGTGAAGGTGTTTTTTTTCCCAAGAATGGCATGAATAATTTGTTTTACAATAAGCGTAATAAATAAGCTCAAGAATAATCTAACTTAGTATGGGGATTAGCCCTTGGTCGAGAACCCATCCAGCTCTTACGGTATGCCTTCAGGTCTTCATGTTTTTCTCTACTACGAAGGTTGCAGCTTGGTCCTGCTTTGAAGAAGGCTGTCCTGAGTACTATTATCTGTCACTCTGAACCCTTTCATTCACTCTTTTCTGCTTTCGAGGGACTGCTCAGACCGCTTTCTGGTAAATGTGTTCTTCTCATGCAGTACTGATCTACTGCTTTCAGGAAGGCAAGAGTACCAAGGGATTGTCTGTTTTATTCCAGTTCATTTTGAACCACAACAAGAAACAAATTTAATGGTAATACGAAGTCTGGATTTATTCAGTAAGACTTAACAGCGGTCTTGTAATTACAAATTTGAAACAGAAAATCATTTTAAAAAACAAATGCTGCAATTCTGTCTGAACAGCTGGATATACTTATTCATTGGCTAAGTAGAATTTACGCAGTACACGCATACATTTCTGTAGCTGATTGACTTCTTGCCTTACCTGGAAGCCTCTGGAGAGGTTCGAAGTTGTGGAGAACTCAAGAGTCTCAGTAATATCCCATGATCTGTGAGTGCTTTCTACCGTTTTTACTGGCCTCATCTTTTATTTCTTCCTCCCCTTCTTACTCCTCTTTGGAATTAAATGCTGGGCTACCACTGTGGGATTCGTGTTGTCTAATAGTCGTAAGCATTTTGCACTGGTTTCTGCTGGTTCACACCTACTATCCAAGGATATCTGTGAACTATGCAAATGGAAGAACACTTTGATCACATTTAGCTTGTAGCTGACCAGCTGCTTTCCATCTATTCCTACCTATTCCCGCTGTAGATCTGTAAATTCATTCATATTAAAGATGTACATAAAAAGAAAAAAAAATGTTTTCTTATGGTATTTTGAAGATGACATTATACAGTTCTTATCAGTGAGATGGAGCAGCTGGTAGGTGAGTCCACCGTCTGGCCACGTTTGAAAAGAGATGCAGTGTCACACTGCACTACTGTGACAGCTCAGCCCTGCTTCTAGCACTCTTTCCACGTTTTGGGGATGAATGAGGAGGTTGTGTCAGGTTCTGTGATTTCCCTTTGGCTGAAGATTGTGCTGGCTGCACTGCCAGAGACACATAAAGAGAATGGTTGTGCTGTGCCCTCATTTGTCAGGGGGCATTTGGAGCCCATGGAGCATTTGTAATGCCACCCTAATAAAAGCTTGGTCAGGTTAGATTTTATCTCATTACCACTGCTCTCATGAGTCTTACACTGGGCAGTTTTTTCTTTCCAGCCTTAACAAAAAAATACCCCGAACATGAAAGTAAAACATATTTTAGTACTGAACTCCTGCTAGATGCCAGCTTGAATGATGGTCTTGTTACAGTAAGGCACATACAGTTTCTGGAGAGGTCACTGCTCATTAAATAAGATATGTTTTTTCTTTAAATTGGGGCAGCTTGTCCTTCGCAACTGAGTGTGAGTGAAGAGAAATGTTTTGAGAAGTCTCCAGGCCATTCTGCAAAGCTCACTCTAGAAAATACTTCCACGCTTGTTTCATCCAGTTTGGATATGAAAGATGGAGAAGTAGGCAAGGTGAATCAAATGTGCTTGATCTTATTTAATTCCCAGCCACCATCAAACCCAATTTGAAATGTATTCATGCACTTTGATCAATAAAAAAGAAAAAGAATTCAAAGGAAAAGTGGGAAGAATAAGGATTGTTTTTCTTCTATTCGCCTAACTTCCCAAACTATCAGCCACACAATATTTATTCTGCTCCTGATAAAAAAATGGTGCTATTCTTTTTGGTGCACCCAGAGAGTTTTCAAATATTATTTGTTCTATCTAGAACTTTGACTCATAAATGCAAATTTTGAGAAACAGTGGTGGTGACAGCCTTTGTTGTTTGAATTTAAGTGATTTGGAGAACAGACCGCTGGTTTAGAAGGAGATGTGGGGGCTTCGCAACTATTCATAGTTCATATAATGTAGAAATTTCTATTTAAATATAAGTGAACTTTTATCCGTAGTAATATCACCCTACAGTGGGGCATTTTCCACCAACCCAGTTTCTCTGCACCACTTCTCTCTTTTACAGATGGCAAAATGAGACTCAGAGAACTTAATTACTCCAAGACTCACAGGAAGATTGCAGCAGATTAAGAAATAAATCATGTTTCTTAAATTGCAGTCCGGTGTTTGAAAATAACAGTATCTTTCCTTACTGTGCTAGATCGGGCTTAGTGCTGAGTGAATAAAGTATCCACCAGTATAATAAATGGATCTGGTTCAAAGACACAGTTATAAATCTGGATTTATTTAGTTTTTTGGAAGTTGCTACACTTGTCAGAGATGTTTACACCACCAACCTCAGGCTTGTGCTCTTCTGGAGCTATCCCCTTTGGAGGTGTTCTTGTACTAACAACATCCAATAAAACATGATCCGTGTTGCAGAATCTGGCTGTCTTCTGGTATTTTTGCTGATGGAGCAGCAAAATTGCTCGATAAGCTGGGCATGCAGCTGATGATGGCTACTGATCGTCCCGTGGCTTTTGGCTGCTAAATTCATCTCTGTGTTGGCTTTCCTTCTGTAAAACAGAAACTATCACTTATTTCTTTGGTGTGTGGAGTTTAATGAGTTGTATTGTGTTTGATGAGGTAAGACACTGTAAAAGTTTTATCACGGTGCATCTGCTTCCAGTTTAAGTGAGAGTCGGGCACGCTGGAGGGAAGCTGAGCTGTGTGATAGCAGTTGTGGGGAAGTTATTGAGAAACTTTTGCATGTGCTGGTAGTCCTCGGTGCAGGCTTGGAGGAACAGATGTGTGCCTCCTCTTCTATTGAAACACCAAGCAAAATCCTGGCTCCTTCCTAGTCCGAAGCTTGTAACTTGACCAGAATTTGTGCTGCTCAAACGCCTGCAGATTTGGGCCTGCTGACGATTTTGGCACACCAAACTCACCCTACTCCTCCTCAGCCGTGGGCAGCGTTTCTGCACTGAGCCTCCACACTGCCCAGATTGCTTTTCCCTTCTCTGCCTTTCAGTTCTGCATATCAGAACGTGCTTCTAATCATTATATCCCTATCTATATCTTGCTGTCTGTTTTCCTTTTAATTAGGTTGTAAAACAATTAGTTACCACCGTGTCTCTCTCGATCTCTCTCCCCTCTCTTTTTGCAAGGCCCCCAGTGCGCACAGAGCTGTTTGTTCTCCCTGGGCTGGGAGGAGGGGGCCCTCTCCTCTTGCTTTATTTACAGCAGGGTGAAGGTCAGATATAAACAGTTTTTGTTCTTGTGCTGTTGCTTTCTTTTGTGACCTATCCTGCATTGTTTGGCTTTTTTCCTCCCCCGTGCTTTGAAGTGCCGCACACCAGGTGTTCCTGTTCTGAATTACACATGAAAGGACCACATCCCTGGACTAATTAACTAGTAAACTGCACCCGCCTCCCCTGGGTTTAATTGATGCTGCTCTTAAAAGGGGAAGCCGGTTTCTTATTCCTCCTGATTTCACACCATAGTCATCTCCTCTTTATCTTCCTAAATATAGGAGATACTCTTGAATTTCTCACTCCTGGGCCACACAGCGCTTAATACGTCTTCTCATTTCACAATTAATAAAACAATTATCCTGTACGACGTTTTTTTGCAAGAAATCCGCCCTGTCTTTTTTCCCCCTTCGCTCCTGATTTCTTTGTGTCTGCTGATTACAGCCGCTCTCCGAGGAGCACAGCCTGCAGAACGGAACCGCTTCCTTCGAGCGGGACGATCCAGCATCTCGCTGCTAATTTCTTGACTTGATTGTCTTGACCCTCCAAAGGCGTTGGGGTATACCGACACGTTCCCTGGCTGGCAGCGCCTTTCCTTGGGCGGCCTCTCTGGTGGTGTGGTGGGATGGAGCCTTTGGGTTTCTGTTGGGCCATGTGGCAGCATGCTGGTGGTGATCTGGCAGGGCAGGCCTTGCCACTGGAGTGAAATAATGCCTGGCCATCACAACCAGTGATGAAAGCAAGCTTTGGTTAACTTTTGGTTAACTTTTTCTTGCCCTTCAGTGCAGTGTTTGTGCCTTGCCAGTGTTTTGACATTTTGAGGTCCTAGGGAATGACTTAGTTCCCTGTTTTTTCCTTACCCCCAAATACATTTATTCAAGTGTTCTGGTTTAGGTTTATAGTCATGCTATACTTGTCAGTCTGCCTTATATCCTTATTCTCTCCTCGTCCTCAGCAGCCTACATCCTCCTGTAACTGAACTCCTTGTTCAGCCTGATGAAGTTTTTGATTGACTTTAGTGGAAGCCAGTCCCTATCCACTTGGTTTGAGTTGTTTTCAGTTTGAAGTGTATTTTCAAACTTGCCAGTCTTATGAAATAGAGGAAAGATTCAGGATGTTCCCAGAGAGTGCGTGGGATGCTGCAACATTTTTACTCACTCAAAAGACATTTTTCCTGTCTGGATAAATGCCACAGTGTTGGTGTATCACATACCTGCATCTTTCTTGAATACCTGTGAATTACTTTGCTGTCTCTTGACATTTGGTTTCAGTGGTAGGACCTGAATATTAGTCAGATGAATATTTCTTCAGGGCAAAAGATGTTCCTTGAATGCAACCTCTACTTAGTAGCAGCTTGGGGCCAGATTTTGAGGTGCCTAGAGAAATGGGAACTTGGCTGTTAATGCTATGGAGATGTATATTATGGATTCAGCGCTGTTGATGTGTGGAAAGATAAACGCACTGCTTTCTTCTGAAATCACGACTTCTAACACTAACGTGAGTTAAGACTACACTGGGGCGGCCATTGCTTTCTGTTGTGGAAGATTTGATAAAGCACAGTCTGTAGCCCTCTTCCCTTTCTTTCTCCCCACTGTGCAGAAGTTCCTTGCTCTTGGAAAATAATTTTTGGCTGCCAAGAATCAGCAACATCATCACTGTTCTCCCTGAGGAGGGTAAATTTTGCACTCTTGTATGGTGCAAAGTGAATTTTGTGGATCATGCCATTTTACAGAGCACATTGGGACCTTAGGCTTTAGAATACGCCAGCTAACTGACAGTAGAAAACAGAACTGAGTGTGATTAATTGTAACCTGACTGAAGCTTATATATAGTCAGAGAGACTGAACTTTAATTAATGTGAATCTTAAGACGGGCATTTTTATACTCTGGAATTGCTATGGTAAAACAAAACAAAATGCAGTTAATTCACAGAATTTAACAGAGTATAAAGGCAGAACTTTGACCTTTATAAGCTTCATAGCTCTGCTGAAATGCATGCCATGTTACATTGATTTAAATAGCTTAAAATCTGGAGCCTATTTTGCATTGTATTTGATTGTTTAGATTTAGTATTTCCTGAATTCTTAAATTTATTTTCATCAATTTTTGCTAACAGTTGCAATAAATCCCTTTTAAGGGGTATTTTGCTTTAAAAATACCTTCAACCTGTTTTTGCTCATTTCCTATCTTATTTTCTAGAAAAGGTGTTTTCAGCTTAGGGCAGATACAAATGAAAACCTGAAAAAAAAAAAAAAAAAGAAAAAGAAAAAAAAAAAGATGTCATTTTATTGCCAAAAAGCACTGGTATAATTCAAAAGCACCTCTTGCTAAATCATTTGTGAGTGTCTCATCAAAAGCATAGGATTTGGTTTTGTTAGCGCAGATCAGGTCTCTGAGAATAGTTGACATACACTTTCTTAATCTTAGTCGTTTTAACCCTTTAGCAGTTTCTTTCTTCCTTTCCTTCCAGGCTCTGATGTTTTGTATTTTTTTTTTTTCCGCCTTCCCTTTAAATGAAATGTTTGCTGGGGTTTTTGTGATTAATTTTATATGTCTGACTTCTTCAAAACACTCTGAGGTTATGACAAACTATTTTAAAGCCCCAACTCATCTTTTTTATTAATACTGATTTTCTTTATCAAAACTGAAAGTCTTGTCATGTTCTGTTTACATTTTAGTTTTTGATACAGAGGCAGAGTATGAAATTTTTAGAGAATATACAAGAAAATTTGCACTGGCCCCTTTCGTTCTTGCAACTTAATAGCTAGCTAGGTTAGCCTTCTTCATTTCAAAGAAATGGTAGTCATGGCTAGCTTACTTTTCTAACTGTTTTATGTCTCCTTATCTCCCAGTGATAATATTTAGAGATAAAATGCAGTGGTATTAAAAACATAAAGGAAAAGGATATATGGAATTTGCTATTTATAATATTTGTAGTTTAAAGAATGTACTGATGATGCTCCTTATCATAAAACACACGGAACATTTCATTTAAAAAACCTTCCCTTGTTCTGTAGGTTTGGATGTTGGGCTTAAAAGTGTTTGGCCGTGTCATTTTTATGATGGTTGCAGGCCAGGTTAAGTCAATAGAGCTGAACGTTCAGGAAAGCAGTGCAGAGTTGTGGGGTTGCTAGATTTAAATATGGATATTAGTTCATATTTTTTATATAATTCTCTTGTGGCACTTTTCTGTTTGTCCCTAACGATGTCCTACCTCCTTCTCATTCCTGCTGTCTCCCAGCTGCCCTCCACCAGACCTGTGGGCAGTGGGATATCATGAGCAGGACGCACTGAGCTCTCACATTCACTTGAGCTAAAGAACCGATTTGTTAATTTGATCTCTTTTCAAAAATAAGACCTAATTTAAGAATTATTTTAATCAGCAATAAAATATATTCTTTCAATTACTTGTTTCTCAGACTCTAAATAGTTTCAGTGAGTATTGTTGTAATTGTTTCCTCCTTTGATTTTCATTTCCTTAGTTGTCATCATCTCCTGGCAGCGGCAGCAGCTGTAAAGCAGATCTTTCAACAGCCTTGTTAATTGTGTAGAAATTAATCTGATTTTAAAAACCTTATTGATATACGGATTCATGTGCCTTAATGTGCATGTGCATATGCCTGCTCACCTCTTCTACCCAATGTATTCTTCTGCATCTCATGTCGACCTAATGTGCAGGTTGGGTCATTATCTCTGCTTGCCCATGAGGACTAACACGTTCCGGTGGGGTCAGATTTCATCTCAGCATTCTATCGAGTGCCCTGGATCCCTCCATGGAAATACAGAAGCATATGTGAAATATACTCGTGACTTTTATGTCTGTAAGAAACGTCGTTTTTCAGCTAGTCTCTCTTTTATTTTATTCTATTTTGTACACGAAAGGAGAGCTAACGTAAATTATGTATATTCAGCCTCATCAAATTTATTGCTATTGACTTGTTCATTTACCCATTGCCTTAAACCAGGCACACCCACATCCCCTGAAATACTGACCGGCTAGTGGCCAAAGGATATTACCAAAACAGATGTGAGGTTTCATTTTTGAGAGGTATCTAGGTGAAGTGGAAATCTGTAATGCTCAGTATTCGTGCGGTGCAGGAAGCCTTCTATGGGTTTCATTCTTTTATGGAGTAAAAATAAATAAATCATAAAAATAAGTTTAAACCATCTTTCGTAACAAGGAAAAAATATTGTGATAACTTTCCACAAACCCTCAGAGAATACAGAAGACAAGTTTTTCTCTAGTTTGTACTTGATGGCATATGCTACTATGCAAGTGAGGTTATTGCTAAATAATACAAGTATTCATTCTAAGTTGTATACGATTGAACACTAGACTCTTTTGTGGTCCCGTTTGTGGTCATTGCTGTTTTTGTGGTACTGGTTCTTAATTTCAGCATTTTTTTCTGAAGTTCTAGACTGTGACCTCTATACTTTGTGCCGCCTACAATAGAAGGTTACCGTCCTGTTTTATGTAGTGGTGCTCTTGTGAAGAGTGGCATCCTCTCAGTGCATTGGTGAAATAACTTATCCATCGTTATGTGGAGTGCTGCAAAGCGCTGTGCATTTCTTTAGGATAAGCAGTGACATAGAGGGAGGCAATTTTATCATTTAAAAGACTGTAAAACAACTGGTTCTCCATGCCAATAGAACTGACAGAGGCAGGCGTCGCATCTCAACTTCAGTGAGATTTGGGTCAAGTTCTTAAAGAAATTCAGATCGAAGCTGTCCTTTCTACATGTGTATCTGTCAGTAAAATGAGCAGCGATTCTGTGTATGGAGAAACGTCAGGCGTGGAGCCCCTGCACTGGCTGGCTGATGGCTGGAGCTTGATGAATGTTTTTGTTCCTTAAAGCCACTATTCAGTGCCTGTTAGTCCAATGGGAGATGAAGGCTGAGTGTTTTCTTCCTCTTGTGCTGTCACGTAACGTCAAGAATCCAGGAAAGAAACTTCACAAGTGCAGTTCAGGCTTGTGAATACCTAAAAATAAGTTATTACAGTGATTTTGTTTGTGGAGTTGCTCTTTATCTCATTGCTTGCCGTGCCAAGCAACAATGTAAGAAAAAAAAAATACCAAAAAAATGCAGTGAAAATGCTGTTTGAAAGTCGTAAATAAACTCTGCATGAAAATCCTAGCAGAATAGACTTATCCTTTCATCCCTATGAGACAGATAAATGGAGTAGCATGCAGCCTACTGCTTGTCTTTCTTCTGGATGAGAGTTATAAATCAAGGTCCTATCTTCTGTGCATTGATGCCAGGCAGCTTGATATTTTAACAATGATGATTTTTATTTGGGGGACTAACAGCTTTTCTCCCTTACACTAGTTGAATTTTATTTCAGTGGTTGTCTGTGTGCTGTATATATTTGCAAAAAGACTTCACATTTGTTCAGATGGAAAGATATGCTGTAATATTAAATTATATATATAAAACATGAGACCAATTGGAAATTCATTTCTTTTGTGAAATGCATTCTTTTGCCAGTGACTGCTCGTTTAAGCTCTGCACATCTAACTTAAACAGACGCAGAAAAATGGAGAACAATCCTGTGCAAAGACAGCTCTTCAGTCACTGTGGTGAAAAACTGTACCTATTTCAAGCAAGCTTTATATTAATTAGTTCAGCACTGGTTACAGTGTTGGTGTGGCAGCAATCTGATGAATAAAGAGGCAACTTTCTTTTAGAAGTGCTAAGGGGATATAGGGCAGTCCTGGAGTATTAAGCTCCAGGTGAAAAGGTTACCATAGGTGAAAAGATAAAAACCATAGGTGAAAAGATTGAAGGAATATGTGTGTATGTTGCTCCAAAAATAATGCCTCCTGTTTATTTCCATGGAAACTACAACAGATACAAAGATAGCAATAACACTGTTTCGCTAGAGCGACAAAGTGCTCAGCTTGGCTACAAAATACTGTTTTGCAAAGGAGTCACTACCATTAGCCAATTCCTTCTGGTGAGCTGATTGAGGTGCATTCCATTTTGTGGTGTGACAGCTGTGCATGGCTGTCCAGAACATGGCTTGTCTTTCAGCTTGTTGTCATCACTGATGAAACACACCACCCATGCTTCGCTGTGCTCACATCATAGAATCACAGAATCACCAAGGTTGGAAAAGACCCACAGGATCACCCAGTCTAAACATCCACTGATCACCAATAGTTCTCACTAAACCACATCCCTCAACATGACATCCAAACGTTCCATGAACACTTCCAGGGTCAGTGACTTCACCACCTCCCTGGACAGCCCATTCCAGTGCCTCCATCCAGTGCCTGCATCCACTGGTCTCCATAAACATTCAGAAGGCATCAATAAATGTTAGTGGGTGTCAATTTTTTCTATATGGAGGACTTCAGTGCCACATCTTCGTATCATATGCACTTCCATGTCAGTCACCTGTCTGTCAGGCTGCCCCTCTGCTGCCATCTGTCACACAGCAACAACATGTAACAGAATACCGGTGTGAAAGTTCAACCTCTATTGCCATCCCACCAACATTTGCTTCTGGTGTCATGAACCAACAAAATAAAATAGGAGGCATTATGTTTGGAATGGCCTTTGTATGTATACATATGCCCTTATATATGTATGTATGTGTGTATGTACATGATGGCTTAAAGTTGCTTTCTAGGAGTAGATGGCTTGGGCTGTGGGACATTTTTCCATTATGTGTTTGGGGTTGATGAAAATGCTACATGGCAGAGTGATAAGCATCTTTTCTTCAACTTCAGGAAATTCTCTCCTGTATGAACTGAAGATATTATTAGACTTGTGTTTATGATGCTCTAAGGTGAAAGAAATGCAGAGATATTCCAGGGTGCCACCTCCGTGTCAGTTCTGTGGTCGTTATTTGTCAGGTGGGATTCACCTTTTCTCGATTTAGCAACTTCTATTTTAGGTGCTTGAGATAAGCTTGTCGTTGAAACTTACTTCATAGTGAACAGATGTAGATAGACAAGTGCATTAAGTGAACAGTTTTTCCAGTCTATTTTGGGTGGCTTGTTTTCTTGGATGCACTCTCTTTCTCCATTTATTAAAGAGCTGACTGGTTTGAGCTAGGCACTAACTTCCAGATGCCTGAATATTTGATAGAAAGATAAAATTTCTGAACATCTTCAAATCTGCATTGAAACAAGCTCATAGCTGCCACATTTATATTGTATCACAGAGTCTAAGACAGGCTTTAAAATTATTGTATTTTCATATCAGAAACATATTTTCTTTTTTTGCCACTTTACCATGGAGCTTTCCACAAAATCAGAATCGCAGAGCTACACACAGCAAGTCTACTCGGACAACATCTTTGTGGAAAGGCGAGGTGATTTTCTGAGACTGAACCACACTGTGGGGCTTGGAAAAGGGCAGAAGTCCAACTCCTTGGATACTTTGAAGCTCCTTCAGTACTTTGGTAGTTTGGAACTCTTGTGTAAGCTGGATTTATCAACAACAGCATAAGTTAATATATCACTTCTTCCTTGCAAATGCCTGCTTAGTGTCTCTGTGGAACACTTGGAAAATGCAAAATATCTTTGAAGAGATTGTGAGGGCTGCCAGATGATATCAGATGAGTCAGAGGTCTGTTACTTAAAAGGAATCCTGCAGGACTCTTGTTTTACTGGTTTCCATTCTACTCTGGTCTCCACTGGAGACTAATGGACTAATTGGGCTAAAATATTGCTCAAATGAAGCTGCTGCCCTTTCCTAAACTAAAAGGGGTTACTGAGCCACTGTTGTAATTTAGTTATTCAATGCAGAAGAAATGAAGAATAAATTAGTTATAAATATGCGTGGGATGGCTTTTTAATAGACAGTCTGCTCAATGTTATTTTGCAGTAGGTGCTCTGCTGAAAACGAAGGAACTTTGTGAAGTAGAGCTGGTGCAAAGTACCAAACTAGGATCTGCAAGATAAAACTTGCAGAGTTTTAAGATTTTCCAGTGAGTTCTGATATCTTGCATAGAGCATGCTTGCCTTGTTCAAAAAGCAGGAGTCATTTTCAGATTTGAATTTTTATGCCTACGCTTAGATTTTGAGCAGTCAGATTTGGTTTTGTTTGTATGAAGGAGGGACTTAGTTCATTTAAGTGTGTCTAGGTTGCACCCAGTCAGTCTCTACGGTAGGATCATATGGACATAGACTTGATTGTGCTGCTGGCAAAAATACCCTGGATGTTGTCAACTGTGGCTCTTCTTTACTGAGGAGAATGAGGGATGGGGGGAGATCGGGAGATCTGACGTAACTTCAAGTGCTGGTAGGACAGTGCGGAAGAACAAAATGTGGAGTATTGAATTGCCAGGACTAGACAGCATTCATCTTCAAGTTCTAAAGAATTCAAATGGGAAATAGACACCATAACAGACCATTTGGAAGAGGCGACAATGAAGAACGGGGTTAGTAAACACAAAGATAAATATGTTATATTGCTGAAGGGTTAATGGGGTTTCTGTTAACAGAAGTCATGTTTCACAGATTGCTGCAGTTCTGTAGAGGAGTCAGGGAGAGATCCCAGTGTTATCATCTCCTTTGATTTGAAAAGGCATTCAACAGGTCCCTCGACAGAGGCTCCTGGAAAAACTTAGCTGTCATGAGATAAGAAGCAAGAGTCTCTATGGATAAATAATTGGCTAAAGGGTAGGAAACAAAGGGCAAGAATAAATAGACAGTTTGGACAGTGTAGGGAAGCCCGTAGTGTAGTCTCATAGGATGTCTGTGCTGCTAGGGTATCTGTTGCTTGAAATACAGTAAAAGACCTGGAGGAAAAAAAAAAAAAAAAGAAAGAAAAAAAAAAGGTTGCAATTGCTAATAGGTGATTCAAAGAGTTAAAAATAGATTGCAGAGAAATGCCTCACCTTAGTGACTACTTGAATAGATAAATAGCAGGTGAAAAATTCATGTCTATAAACTGCAAAGTAATGCATAAGGGAAAAATCATTTGATCTTTGTGTACAAAATGGTTAAACCAGCAGGGAGGGGTGGTAGATGTCTGTAAAATCAGGAGTGGCTCCAGAGATAGTGAATAGGAAATGCTTGTTCAAACTTTCTTCAAGTACAAGACTAGGTGACAACAAAAACGATCCAGCACACTGTGGATAAAGAGTCTCCCCCCCCCCCCCCCCCCCCCTTTTTTTTTTTTCTCCCTTCCCCTGCATGTAGTTAAACAGCAGAACTCACTGGCTCAGCAGCTGGATGGCCATCAGGGCAGGGGACTATTACACAGAAGGTCAGCCCTACCAACACATGATGCCTAAGATACAAAGGGAGTCATCAGATTTCCGTTCATCATCCTCTCGATAGTTTCTCAGTGGAGATAGACCCCTGGGCTTGCTGAAAATTGTGACCTTTTTTCCAGTTGATGTCAATTGAGAAGGGATAGCTAGATTTTTTTCTTTCTTTTACCTCAAGTGTGATTTAATTTGTTGAGATAGAAGTTGTGTTTTATATTACCATTATACTTTCTCCTATTTCTTTGTAGGGTGGATAGTGATAAGACAAGGGAGAATGGTTTAAAACTGAGAAAGGGGAGGTTTAGGTTAGATATTAGTAGGAAGGTTTTCATGCAGAAGATGGTGACACACTGGAACAGGCTGCCCAAGGAGGCTGTGGATGCCCCATCCCTGGAGGCATTCAAGACCAGGCTGGATGTGGGTCTGGGCAGCCTGGTCTGGTGGTTGGTGACCCTGCACGTAGCAGGGGGGTTGAAATTAGATGATGTGGTCCTTTTCAACCCAGGTCCTACTATGATTCTATGATTCTTTGAGCAAGGACTGGAATTCTTGGAGGAACCTGGAGTCTAAAAACTGTCTTTATCAGGGAGACTGTGTATCTAACTCCAGTGAGTTCCTTCCCTAAGTCCTTGCCAGTGGGATACAATTATCAGATTACTCAGTGTTGTTAATGTACCTACATGTATGTAGTCAGAGCAGCACCACTGGTTTATAGCTAGTGATAGATAAAAGTAAATTTGTTGGGCTAGGTTGTGTTTCAACTTCTGATGCATCCTAATTGTTTTGGAAGGTTAGATGTTTCAAAAACAGTGTGAAACACACTGACTGAAAGTTAAATTACTTATTTTTGGTGGCTAGATTTGCTATAATAGCCACAGCCGAGGAATATGAACTAAGCAAGGTTTATTTCCAAGAGATTGTTAGAGCACCAGAAATAAATGACCAGGAGATCTGAGAGAGATCTAAGCTGAAGAAGGCCAGGTGCAAGTAAAATAGCTCATTAAAACATTTGTGTTAATAGGACGTCTCATTGCCCAACTGAAAATGTTTCTTTTATATTTTACTTAGTCATTAACTCTGGTTTTCAGGAATCTGCTCATGGTGTTACAGGGGCTTTTAATAGCTTATTTTTGGAGGGGATATCTTTTGCACTTTCTTCACATAATATAATAAGCCTCGTAATGTTGTTGATATATTGTCACGCTTAAAAGACAAAATGTTGAAACTGTGTATGAAAATACAAGAATGGGAGGATCCTTGCTAGAATCCTGGCATATAGTGAATCTTATTTCCTACTCCTTGAGCACACAGACTCTAAATGATGGAGGCTCTATAGAGGCTTTTGAATGCCCAAATGCAGCGTAGTTGGTTCTGATACAGTTGGTCTCAAGCTGAGACAAGGGGTGATGTTCAGAAAGATTTTTCAAGGAATAAAATGCCTTGATCCCTTTCATTCTAATACAAGATATCTGACGGGTCTCAACTGCAGGACTGTTGGTTAATAACAAAACATATATAGGCAGTTTTAAACACTAATTAATTTTATTTTAGTCTGGTATCGTTTGCATACAGTTATTTTAGTACTGCAGCTTGAAGAAGATGCAAGAAATCACACAAATAATTACTGAAACTGCAGGGTAATAGGAAAGGACCCACATCTCTGTGGACAAAACTGTTGTCAGTGCTGATAATGCAAGAAGTACTTCAAGAAGAAGTGAGAAATACAGGGAGCGCAGCTGTCTGTAATTAATTGAAGGAATAATGTAATAACTGTTATTAGAACAAATCAAACAATAGTTTTGGCAAATATTTTTGTAGTGCTTCAAATCAGCAATGAAGATTAGGAGCAGTCGTCGTCGCAGGGGCAGCGTTCATGTGCTAATGATGACGGAAGGCAGCAGCTGGCAGCAGGCAGAATGGAAACCTGCCTCACCATATCCCATCTCCTGCTCCTGGTGGGACATCCCCACTTCCACGTCATGGAGGGCTCCCACCGCCATGCCTTGACAAGGGGCTGCTTTGGCCTGCGCTGCGCCCCTACCTGCTCTGCTCCCGGCTGGTGCCACTCTGTGGCCAGGTCCAGTTGCACAGTATTTTAATGTTACCATAGTGATGAGCAGTGGACACTGCCGCCTTTCTCTTTTTTAATTAAAGAACAGATGCAGAGAAAGCTGATCTCCGGGTGACCCTCTTTAAGCTGACATCAACACGCTAATTGTTTTCAATTCTTTTCTCCCCCCAGCAGCCGCAGCTCTGTCCTTCGCTCCTATCAAGGTCTCGCCTCTGGTTAGGCTAAAGCAGCAGTGACTCCTCGCAGAGGCTCCCTTTGGGGACTGCTTCAGAGTTACTAGACTCTGCTCTCCATTAGCGGGTACGGAGAGACGAATGCTCCCGCTGTGACGGGAAAGTTTTGCCTTGCCCTCTCTCTCTACAGGCTCAGCAGCAGCACTGAGTCAGATTTTGCTCACAGAAAGCGTACACTTCCAAAGCATAGGCATGCGTATATCCACCTCCTGTCACCTTGCACCATTTAAGTGCAACACAATTGTTGCTAAGCGAACATGGCAGCTGTGGTTAGGGTGAATTTGGCTCGAGGAAGAAGTCACCTTCCTTTTTATCCCACTTCAGCCATTGACTGAAAGAGCAGCCTCAACTTTCTGCCTCAGTTTCCTCCTTTTTCAAATCACCTGTTGTGTAAAATAATTGTGCCTCGTTTGGGTGTTTTCGTGCAGGTGATGTTTTATAAAGACGAACTACTGCTGGAGCAGTCAGTCTTCATCAGCAATTGCAGTATGTCAGTGTTAGAGATTGTTATGTTTTCTCTTTGGGAATTGAAATTGCACTTGGTATTCATGCTAATGATAGGCAAAAATACATTATTTAATGCTTTCTGCTGTATTATATGCCCTTTTTCCTTAGCTTCGGGCTAGAGTCAATAGGCAATTTAGCTTGAGAGAAACAGCCACCAAAGAAGAAAAGGGATATTTATTCATCTCCTGCAGGTGTAAGTAAAACAAAAATAGTCTCAGATATCCAAATCAGACTTTCAGAAAGCATTTGTATTGCGTAAGTTAACTGGTGGTTGCCACTGGATGTCCTCATTGCTGAAGTGAAGAGTTCGGCTACAAGATCCTAAAGATCGTCAGTGACAAGAACCCTTGAAATGCATGAGGCTATTCAAACTGTTTATACAGCGAGATGGAAGGACTGATATTCTTTGTTGTTGTTGTCTCCTTTATCTCTGGGCTTGCTGGAGCTGGAGCAAGATCTCATTTTCATGATAACCTTACAAGGCAGGAGGTAATTTATACATATGAAATACATCATTCTAACACATTCGCAGCACTCAAAAAAATAATTACTTTAACTGTAGAGCCAAGCTATCTGATGAGGCAAGATTTACATTTGGGGTTATGAATTGCTTTGTATATAGTGCACATGGTTTCTTTTCTTAGCATTTTTCCTATTGAAATGTAAAACAGAAACACTGAATTTGTCAGATGGTCCGTGAAGTTCCGATCATTTTGTCCGTCATGTAAATACTCCTCCTCTGGCAGTTTTTGCTGTCTGTTGTCAAGGGGAAGACAATGCCATCTAAAATGCTGCTAAATATTTTGTTGTTCCTGGAAGGAAAGGTGGATTTTATTTTTTTCTCTGCTATCACCAACTTTAACCAAGAATTGAAGTTGAGAAATAAGACTCACTGACCCTGTCAAAGACTCCCTATCTGCTGCTCTGCTACCCACAAACAGATAGAGTCCTTTTTATGAGTTAAAGACATCAACAGCACAGCCTCGCATAGTATTTTAAACAGATGCAGTCTACGAGCAGATTTCTTTCATATGAAATAGGCAGAAATGGCATAGCTTTGTTCAGCTGCACAGTACAAGCTGTAGCGAGCTTCCCCAGTTTGCTGAGCTTTAGGATGTAGGACTGTATTTTGCCACATCATGAGGATGAAGTGAAGGTGTGAAGTTCATATCTGAATGTCAACATCCCACAAGTAATCTTTTGATATATTATGTTCCTACATCAATTTGTAGGCATTTGAATTTTGTATATCAAGTCAGGGAAAGCTGGCAGAGCCAAAAATGCCGGTTTGGCCTTCTATTCAAGTGAGACAATGTGAGGTTTCCTTTCCCAGTAGAAGTTGGAGTCTCATTTGTTTGGCTGTAGCTGACAAATGGCAGAGTATTCATTTAAACCAAAGCCCTAATAATAATGCTGATGCAGAAAGACCTTTAATAATTTTAAACAGTAGTCATTTGTGATTTCATTTTGCCAAGAACACGGCCATGAGGAGAAATGCTGCTTGCTATAATAACGAGTAAAATGTGCTTGGTTTAAGCAAGGGCTAAGTGCCTGATAGGTCAGTATGCTGTGGCTTGATTAGAGATCATCCACTGTAAGCATTTTTTGTAGGATATACATCTGAAAGGGCAAGGCTTCTTGTGTCTGACAGAGAAAGCATCTCTGTGCTTTTGGGATTTTACTTGAAGTTATCTACTGCTAGATGCTTGCTCCATTATGGCAGCAATTTGAACAATATTTTGGAAAGAAAATAATTTGAGTAGATTAGTAATTGGACCACCGATTTCCTCAGCATCAGGAGGCCAATTTCCTTTTGAGAATTGTCAACTGTTAAACCACAATGCTTGAAAATTTATCCTAAGTTACAAAATCAATTGTGTTTAATTTCTTTCCTCCAAATACTGTTTTGATTTTGCCTTTGTTGTTGACAGTATGTATGCTAAGGAAATAAGGCTGCGGCTTATACTTGTTCCTCAGGTTTTATTATATTTTCTGTAAGGTCATTTCTTTTAGATGTTTTTTTTGCCATGTGCAGAAGTCCTCAAGTCAGGTATAATACACCTCATATTTAAAGTCTACAAAGAACATGTTTGTCACTTTAGCACTCCCCGCCCATCTTACCATGGCCACTGGCAGCTTTATTTCCTGGCATGCCTTCAACACCCACAATTTGCATCCATCCCAGTACCCTTATCCTGGCTCACCACGTTGTGTGTGAATTCTCATTCTGGAGTAGGAAGGAAGCCTGGAAACCAGGCTTCTCTTTTCGCCACTGGGGATCTATTTATCTGTTGGCCATGAGCCAGCAATGTGCCCTGGAGGCCAAGAAGGCCAATGGTATCCTGGGGTGCGTTAAAAAGAGCATGGCCAGCAGGTTGAGGGAGGTGATACTCCCCCTCTACTCTGCTCTGGTAAGGCCACTTTTAGACTACTGTATCCAATTCTGGGTTCCTCAGTTCAAAAAAGAGAGGGATACCCTAGAAGTAGTCCAGCAGAGGGCCACAAAGATGTTAAAGAGCCTGAAGCATCTCGCGCACGAGGAAAGGCTGAGTAACCTGGGCCTGTTCAGCCTGGAGAAGATTGAGAGGAGATCTGATAAATGTTTATGAATATCTAAAGGGAGGTGGAAAGCAAATGTATGTGGCCAGGCTCTTCCCAGTGGTGCATAGTGGTAGGACAAGGAGTAATGGCCTAAAACTTGAACATGGGAAGTTCCATTCTAACATATGGAAGAAATGCTTTGTGGTAAGGGTGACAGAGCACTGGAGCAGGTTGCCCAAAGAGGTTGTGGAGTCTCTTTCTATGGAGATATTCAAGACCCAACTGCGCACCTATCTGTGCGACCTATTGTAGTGTGCCTGCTTTAGCAGTGGGGTTGAACTTCATCTCTGCAGGTCCCTTCCAACCCCTGTGATTCTGTGATTCTATAATTTCTGGACAACTAATTCTTCAGAGACATATAAAGCTGTTTAAAATGTTGCTCTGACTTCCCGGGAAACCACTGGATGTCTGGAGTCTTGAGAGTTACGCTGGACAGTGGAATTGTGAACTGGACTTTATGTCATACCTTAGAAAATACTGTAGTATTGTACTTCCGTGTTTGAAAAGGGAGCCTGCAGAAGCACAGGGGGAACAAGCTCTTATTGTTATAAACTATTATCCTGGCCAGCATACAGGCAGGAGTGCAGAGATCCTTTGCCAAAAATAAGTTGGTGTAATGAAGGGCACTGTTCAGGATAACTGCTGGAGATTGTCTGCATGAGGTTGGTTTGCCGTGGGATGTATAGAGTGATTTACCATCATCTGTCAATATTGGAAACAGGAATCTCAGTTAGGAAACAGACATTATGCAAGTATGTGGCAAAAAGAGAGAAACTCATAAAGCTGCAAGGGTCCTTTTGTAAAATGTGTGTGAGTAGCCAAGTGGGACAATAGCAACACTGCTAATTCATTTAATTAATATGTAATTTACTTAGAGTAGTGTTCATTCTAGTCTGTCTTTCTTCAGAAAGATGTTTTCTGCTGTGGTGAAGCTGTGATTCATTTCCATTTCACTACTTTAATTTTCATGGTTTCTTTGTTAATTGTCAAGGCCTGTTTGATGATTACAGCAGCTAGTAAATGCATTGCTAAATTATGGGCATAAACAACAATGGGAAAAAAAAAGACCCATTCATTTAGACTTTTTTCTTTTTCTTTTTCTTTTTTTTTTTTCACCCAAGCAATAGGCTGTGTTCTGGATTCTAACAAAAACAAACAGTGTAGTATTTTTCCTATTTGCACTGCAGCTTCTTTGTTGTTTTTTGCTTCATACACTTTTCTATAAGGTTATGTATATTTACTGTATGGCAGCCTGGGTCATACAATGTAAAACATAGGAGTTTGTGTACTCAACGAGTGTACAGGTAACTTGGAGCTCCTTAGGGCTGCAAATCTCCCATCATCTCATTGGTCCTAGTGTGTGCTGCCCCAGGAGGTCCCTCTGAGGATGGCTTCAAATTAGGCTTAAAAGATGCTAGTGAGCGAAACAGGTAGTTTTGAAACCTTGAAATCTGCTCTCCGGCAGAAGGGAGGGATGTCACTCAGCAGACTTTGCTCCTGCTCAGCAACAGTAAGTATGAAAACAACCCCCTTCAGTCTGGCTCTAATTTCAGTCCTCTTTCTTTTTCTGCAGAATTGTGGTATCTTGCATTTAAAACTATCTTCAGTCTAGATTACACTAAGAGTTTTTGCCCAACCAAAGATGAAAGATTGTTTTTAGCACACTTCAGAACATAGCTCAATCCTCTGTAACCCATGAAACTAGAGTGAGTTTAAATGTTACATAGGTGGCTTTCCCAGTGACATGGCTTTTCCTGTTAGAGATAGAATCTGAAACTATTTCAGATAATTTAGTGTTTTGTCTGCTTTAGACACATAGTTTGAAAATATACCCTTTTGTGGCAGGGCTTGTGTCATTCATTCTACAGAGCAGCACAGTATTGGCTAAACTTTTGAAGTTATAGTTCAGGAGTTGGGTTCTTAAATGTAACAATCTCTGTGCTTTCTATTAAATGTGGTTCTGATTGAGTCAACCAGAGTGATTTGCTTATTGTGCCCTACCTGTGTTATCCAAACATTTGTCAGGTATTTTATTTCATTTTATTTCATACATCTCAAACTACCAAGGCAACCCTGTCATTGCAATTTTCACACCCTTTCTTTTTCTTTGTTCTATATGTCAGTGAAATCTTATCTCTGCAGACTTCTGTCATAGGTTAATAGTCTGGAACAAACTTCATTTAAAACTCTTACATAGGAAAAATGGGGAGAGATTGTATAAAAGAAAGTTGGCAGCTACAACCCACTATCAGATAGATAGATAATATCTCAGAGACTCAGATAGTTTTGAAATACCAACCAAAACTGTGGAAGGCAGAGAAGAGCTGACCTCTGAAGATTGACTCATTTGGTTCAGGTGCCATGCTGAACCATGGGACATACCTTCATATCACAAAGCTCAGGTTTTCTATTAGAAAAAACAGAACTTGCTCAGATCTTTCACTGTTTTGTTTGTAAGGATGGGACAAGCCAGGCTTGGGTTTATATTTGTTCAGTGTTTTTGCTATTGTGCCTATGGATGTACAGAAATATGTGTAGGCTCCTTGAAAATCTATAGAATGAAGCTTTCTTATTTCAGTTTCACAGAAAGACCTATGCTTGTTTTTGTTCAGTACATCCTTCACTGACAGGTCGATACCTCTTTTAAATAAGGAACTGTCTTGTTTACATGCCCCTCTATTTCTCCTGTTGCCAGCTGCAGTTTCTGCTTAAATGGCTCAGAACAGCTTTTAAAAAGCAAAGCATTGCTTTTGCATGGAAAGGTAAAACACAAGTAGACAAAAATGTTAAGAAGAGAAAGTCTGAGGTAAAGCCCAGCTGACCTACAATCCCTGTGTTTTCCCTGAGAGAAGCAGGAATCTCATAGTAATACTTTTCTCTATCTCCTTCCAATATCTTCTTGACTTCCTAAGGCTGTGGGCTTCCACTGTCCCTTTTGATCCTGTGTTCAGACATGGAAAGAATAAGCTGTGCAGTCTTAGATTCAGACAGTGAGTAGGCATTCTCCAATTAATAACTTTTCTACTGTTCCCTCCAGGACACTGTCATTGTTTTCAACAAATAATCTTTACTCTTGCTTCATTTCCTGTTTGTCTCCTTGTCAGTTCCCTTTGATTAATTGTTTGCAGTTAACTAGCATAATAATGACACTGTAATCTACATCAGATACATAAAACACAACATGATTCTGCTTTCATAAGATGTATTGTAGACAACAGGCTCAAAACACTAAGAGTCCCTGGTGCCATTCATTCAGATCCTGATGGAAGAGCCTTCAGATTTTCCTGCTTTAAAAACGAATACAACACAATTTGCTGCTGAAACTGCTTGGATAATATTTACTAAAAAAAAAAAAAAGCAAACATCTCACCTTCTTACAACAGTGGGTGATATATAATTTGGTGAGGAAATCAGTACTATTGCTTTCTGAAATAATAGGCCAAAATGTGCTGCACTACAGTGATGAATTTAGGAAGCTTTGCTAGCTGCAAAGCCTGAACAGTGCATGTAATTATGGAATCACAGGATCGCAGGGGTTTGGAAGGGACCTCTGGACGTCATCAAGTCCAACCCCCTACTAAAGCAAGTTCCATACAGTAGGTTACAAAGAAAAGCGTCCAGGAGGGTCTTGTATATCTCCAGAGAAGGAGACTCCGCAACCTCAGTGGGCAGCTTGTTCCAGTGCTCTGTCACTATCAGTTCTTTCTCATGTTTGTATAGAATTTCTTGTGCTCCAGTTCGTGCCTGTTACTCCACATCCTGTTGCTGGGCACCACCAATAAAAGCTTGGCCCCATTTGCTTGACTCCCATTCTTTAATTTTGTATAAGCATTGGTAAGATCTCCTCTCAGTCTTCTCTTCTCCAGGCTGAACAGACCCAGGTATCCCAGCCTCTCTACATAGGGGGATACTCCAGGCACCTAATTGTCTTTGTGGTCCTCTAATGCGGACCCACAGCAGCTCTGTGCTGGGTGGGAAGCCATGATGTCAGGGAGAACTGCGGCCATGGGTAGGAGCTCAGCAGCCTGAATTCTGCTAAAAAATAGAACCCGGGACTGTATATCAACAGGTCTCAGGTAGGAGGCCTGGGAAAGTAGAAACAAAGCTGCTTTTTCAGGGGATGTTTCACCTTTTCCGTAAGATGATGACCATAGCCTTCAAAAAACACTGTGTTAACAGCAAAATAGATGCTAGATGACACCCCTGTTTTGCGAACATCTGCTTTTTGCCATTCTTAGCCTCCTGTCCAAGTATTTCTAGCCCTTCTCTCCTTTGAGACCCGAAGCAGTATGGCTGCTGCTTGCCAGCATGGTACCAAACACCGGTGTGCCGCTGCTGTGCCACATCTCACAAAGGCCATGAGCTTGCAGTCTGTGCCAGTGGATGAGCAGCCGCAGGCTGCTGCAATGCTGCTGAGATAACAGATGCTTTATTTTGATTCTGACCACTCTGTTTTATTTTATCTGTAGTTCCTCTTTCTTTTTTTTTTTTTTTCCCTTATCACCTTCCTTTTCACTCTATTTTTTCCTCATTACTGATGATTTTAAAGAAGATTTCATAGTTTATGATAAATGTTGAAAAATATTTGAGGTGAAGAAACAGCTGTCCTCTCCCAGCTTTGTTGCTTTGCTTTCTAGTACTCATTTTTGTTGGATAACTTTTGTGTTTTGTGGCTAGATTGGCAACATAACAGAGAAGTGACAGGCCAGAGTCATTCAGAAATCAGTCTGGGTTAACCAAGATCTGGGGGCCTTTGGGACCAGTCTAACAGCAGCAGTTGCTCAGGCTTGCAGTGTACAGTGCTTTTCCAACATGGGTGAGAACATCTGAATCTGAACATCCACAGAAGAATACATCATGTAAAACCACAAGAAAGCCTCTTCCATTGGAGAACAGGTGATTTCCTTAAAACCAGGTGTGCATGACATATATATGGGAGCAGAAAGATGACAGGGAAGACTGTGTGTTTTGGGGAGGGAGAACATAAGATCTCATGTAAGTGGAGTTCTTACCAGCATATTCTGCATGAGCAGAGAAAATGACAGTATGGGGAGATGGTGTACCACAAGCATTATTGGTCATATTCTGTCTGTTTTCTCCTGTTGCACATTATTATCTGGTCTCAACAATTGTGGTCCCTTCAGTGGAATTTTGTGAATGTAACTAAGATTTATAGGGGCTGCAATAGAAAAATATTTTTGATGTTGTCAAACACTTCTTGTTCTAAGACTGTAAAGTGTTGAATATCTGCCTCAGGCAGATATATTGATTTATTTAAATTTGCTGATCCCCAGACATCTGTTTTGGTCACTCTTGTAGAGCAGATGCCGGGCAAGATGGACCTTTGGTCTGACCTCACAGTCATTCTTGTTTGTTTACTGTTCTTAGATTGAATGATATGAGAGAAAAAAAATAAAAAAAACCACCCACTTTATTCACCCATTTTAAAATTAAAAAAGAAAGAAAAAGAGAGAGATAGAAGGTGATAGTTCTTTATTCTTACAGTTTTAATACCCCAAAGAGATGAAGCAAAGACTTCAAATTTCCCAAGTAGATATCTCTGAGTCAGGGATGTGCCTTTGTCATGCCCTTCACTCTATACCTATATGTGTGTACTTCATGTGCTTTTGAGATATGCTGAGGTAGAGAACTAAGGGAAGGGTTAGGACTTGGACAGTGAGAATGGTGTTAACCGTAATGGACAAGACAGATAGGACTGAACTGAAAGAGGATTGGAGAAAGAAAATACAGAGGTAGATAAAGTGGGAAGGTTTTAAGAAATAGAGCAAGAGAAGCACACTTTTATCAGGAGCCTGGAATAGGTTCCTTTCTTTTGTTACCATCAAATGCCTCTGGAACTGTGTCAGAAGATGTGCTGTGTAATGGCCAGGCAGCAGTGAGTTTATTTTGGCCTGTGGTTACTGATGTTAACAGAAGGTAGAGGCGGAGGAACAGAGCTGCAGGTTCTGGGGCAGAGGGTGAGTATGTTGTTGGCAGTGTGATAAATGTAGTGAATCCCCTGTTTTCTCCCTTTGCCTTTTTGAGAAACATAGGAAATTAGACGCACAAAAGCTGTGTTAAAATAACACTGCTTGCAGAGTCAAACACTCTAATCACATTGCTTGACACTATTGCTTGTGTAATTTCGTCCTGTCTGTACATATGAAGCAGTCTGACATTATATGATTGTACACCATTTTTTTTCTGCGTGGGGCCCCATTCAGCATGCAGGATGAAGATGGTCATTTAATGAGCGACCATTCAGTGTCGTATTATTCCTTATTGTACAGAGTATAGCACTGTACCATTCAGTCACATATCACTCTTGCTCTGAAGATAGAATAGTTTTTTCATAGCTCTGCTTGTGGCACCGTTCTAGAGACAGTCAGAGTACATTGCAAACTTTTGGCTTACCCTCGCAATGGGTGTACTGGGGAGCTGAAGAAGGGGGATAGCTTCATTTCAGAGATGGGAAGCTAGGGAACAGAGATTTTGCTAACATGACGCATCCAGGGCAGTTTAGGATTCTAAAAATCACCTGATTTTGTGTATTCCTTTTCAGTAGTAAACCTTATCTAGCACTTATTATGTTGAGAATAATATTTCAAATGGTTGGATATGCAAATGCTCAGGAGTTTTGCATATCGGTTTTGAGTCCTACATCCAGAAAATTAGAGAAAAGAAGGAAAACAGAGTTAGGAGTACCTGGGAAAGACAGTTTGCATAGCTGACCTTGTGTAAACTATAGCAAGGAGAAGATCCAACCTCCCAAGCAAGATCCACCTGGCTGCTAATGTGAGATATTTCCTTCCTGCCATCCTTAGCCTCATTCACAGCACATCCTCAGAATCTCCATCCAATGAATCAAAACGCCCAAAACACATCCTAAGTGACAACCAGTACGCAATTCATTCCATTACATGATTTGTTCTGTGTGATACTACAGAGATATTGCTGAAAAATAATCTGTGGTCCTGTAATTATTGTATTGTTCTTTGTCTACCTAATGCAGCCAGATAGATGCTGTATAGACAGTTATATTCTGGAATGCCTTAAGTTTTGAGAACTGAATTTCAAAGCCTTTGTTGTATTTTGTAATATTATGTCTTTTTAGACTAGGCATGGTGTGTAACACAAGACATTCTTTCCCTTCCATCTTTCCATCTTCCTCTTACCTCCACTGCCAGGGTCAGGTGATTTTTTTATTTTTTTTATTTTTTTTTTTCAATCTTTTACAACTCTAGTACAGATATTTCAATGCCCTGTAATTTATTCTCTCTCTAAATGTCAATTTCCTTGCTTCTGATGATTTGCTTTCAGATATAATGCCTAAAGCAGACTGTCAGCCATTCTGAAAGTATATGATTCTTCTTTCAATATCACACAAGCCAAGTCTGGCTGGAAGAACAGGGGAAAACTAAATTGTTCTCATAAAAAAGAAAACATAGCACTAATATATCTTTATACTTATGTTCAGGTATCCCTTTTGTGTTATTAAGGGGACTTGAGATCTCATGTGTTTTCTCTACAGGGGATCACATTAATTTATATTTATAAGGTCTCCCATAATAGATGCTTTCCAGAAACATAAAAGAGAGTCCAAAAGTTCTTTGGATGCCATCAAACCAGAAATAAGCAAAAACCTCCTCGGGATCCAAAAAATGAACTGATAAAGATTAAGCAAAGGCTGGTCTACTACTCTTGTGGAGCTCCTATGAGTTCAGTGTAAGGGAGCATTGTTGTCAAGCATCTTGGTGCTTGATCTCCCTGTCATTGTAAGCTTTCAGAATCCTGGCCTTGATGTGGAAGTGCTTTAAAGGACTTTATGAGACTGGAGAGAGACTGAGTCATCCGCTGCAAAAAGCAGTATCCATAAATACCTAGCTGCATCTGGTCAGGCTTCTGGGCTGAGCTAACCCCTTGTGAAGGTTGTTGTTGGTCTCTGGGCATGGCAGCCCACTCCAGCTGCAACGGAGCAAAACTTGATGGAGTGAAAGCAGTTTAAATTTAAACTGAGTTTAATTTCCTTGTAGTTGTGGAAATTTGCAAGTCATATTGCTTCAGCTTAGTTGGTAGACTTACGCACCCAAAAGCCCTTAGAAGTTTGATTGCACTTTAACAATCTTAAATATCTTTTCAGTTCAGAAAATACTAGTTTTTAATTTAGAATATACCTTTCTTCATTTCTCAATCAGTATTGTCCATGTGGGATTTTAAAGCTATTTTAGTGACCCATACGATGTTAGCTTTGTGGATGCAACCATTTTTAAAAATATCCATCTCTCAGTCGGTTTGTCTGTCTGTCTGTCTATCATGGTGGTGATGCTTGACATCCTCTTAGATGTTACTGATTGTTTTAAGCAAAATGGTGTTTGTTGTTGTTTTGCTGTGTTTTTTTTTTGTCTGCTTTTTTTTTTTGTCGTCGTTGTTCCTTCAGGAAACCATATGCCTGAATCCTGTAACAGTGAAACAGTAATTTCAATGGTTTTCAAAGTGTCTTTAAATAGATTATGGTCAACTTAAAGCAAATATAGTTCAGTTCCTGATGTCCTCCCCTCCGCTATCTGTTCCTACGTAGAGTCATAGAATGGTTTGGGTTGGAAGGGACCTTTAAGATCATCTAGTTCCAACCCCTTAGTATAGGCAGGAACCTCCCTCTAGACCAGGTTGTTCAAAGCCCCATCCAGCCTGGCCTTCAATGCTTCTAGGGAGGGGGTATCCACAACCTCTCTGGGCAATCTTCTCCACTCTCTCACCACCCTCACAGTAAAGAATTTCTTCCTGATACCATCTAAATCTGCCCTCTTCCAATTTAAATCCTTTTCCCCTCATCCTACATGCCATTACAAAAAGTCTTTCCTGTACATCTGAAATAGGATAAGTTTTTCAGATGTTATTAGTTATTCTTCTGTTGATGCTCTTCTCTCCTTTTTCCTTCCAGTGAGTGATCCCTACTGCAAAATGAACAATTGGCCTACAGTGGTTCTATAGAGCAACCTTAATCACAAGGCATAAATAGCATTCACTGCAGTGCTGCTATAGATCAGCTGGGTGCCTGTACACGTTGTACCTGCTTGAAGGGCATCAGAGTTCACCCACTGATATTGGCAACCACAGAAAAGCCTGTGACTTCTCTTGTGGCAAACTGTCTACAGTTGAGCCCGAGACACCAGGATAAGCTACTTTCCATCACCTGAGGAATCTGGATAAGTATTATCTGAGTTCCTGAGCCCAACCAGGATGCTGCTTCTGTTTGAGACTCGCCAGTAGCTGCACACACATACTCAGTCCCCTCTCTTCTCTCTTGCCCCCTTGTTTTTCCTCTGAATGGTAGGGCAAGAGAGGCAAAAGTGACCTTCCTTCCTCGCTGCTGCCCAGGCCTAGCCTTTTTCAAAGAAGTGCAACTGAGCAAGCACCCAGCCTGCGATCCTTCAGATAGCTGTAGGAGATGAGCTGTAAAGGATGGAGGGATTATTCCAGCAATGCTTTAATTAGCTCGCATATGTGCAGCTACAGAAAGCCCTGAAAAATTTTGGCCTAAAGATCATCAGTGCCTGTGTCCTTACATCAGATGCTCATTCAAGCAGCCTGTTCTGTTGCAGAGTTAATGATGTGCACTTCAGGTGGTGGAAAAAATTGAGCATAAAGGGAGATCTCCTACCTGAAGGTAAAGCTGGACTTCTCCCTCCTGTCTCCTCCCACTTGTTAAGTGCTGTTGTATAATGGAGAGAAGAGTTGAATCTGAAACAAGAGAATTTAAAGCTGAGATCTAAAAACAGTTGCAGTGCTGAGGGGCTGCATACTTTATTTAGTTCAGTCGTAATTGGTTTTAATTTGTTGCATATTTTTTTAAAATGTGTGATTTGAATACAAATGTGGTTCACATTAACTTTTGATTATAAGGATAAATAATATCTGATCCAGTAGATTCAGCAGCTTCTTTGAGAGTGGTGCTTCCTCGTGCTTCCACATTCAATGGTGTGTTTTTCCAGGGAGAAACATTTCAACTTGTCAAGCCATAGCCAGAGGCTATCACCTGGAATGCTGAAGTAATCTTCAGGGCAAAGAGCATACACAGCTGCAGCAATAGGCAGGAAAATATGCATCCCTCACCTGTTGTATCAGCTCACCTTCCACCACTAATAACAAGCAGGGGTAGACATAGCTGTTGCCCATGACTCATTGTAAAAGGAGTGGTTGTTTCCCCTCCCCTCCCCTCCCCTCCCCTCCCCTCCCCTCTCCTTCCCTCTTCTCCCCATTTTCTTCCCTCCATGCCCACGTTTTCAAATCGTCAAAGTTACATTATAGGCAAAAGTTTTTTTCAGGACCTAGATTATCTTGCTGGAATAGATCATGTCTTTCTCATAAGCACAGTAGATTTGGAAACAGATTAAATCACAAGGAGTAGTGGTAAGTAATACGGTTTTGCCATGTGATTTTGGCATCCAGGAGCAATTTGAAAATTGATTTGTTTCCTAGGTAGCAAGCAAAAGCCCTTGGTGTTGTTGTATTTTACAACCTAATTTAGAAACTCTGGAAATGAAGTTTTCAAGAAGTATAATTCAAGAGATGGACCATACTTACATATGTCCTTCTTTTTTTATTGCAAAAAGTAAGGAATCTCAAGTAAAACGTATTAAGAAAACACCTGAACATGTATTTGCCTTGCTGAGCAATTTTGAAGTGTTGTTCAATACAATAGATGCATGCATTAAACGTTGTTACCACATGCTTTCAAAGGTTTTCTACCCTTGTGTTTCTTAGTTGGAGAGTCTCTTTTACTTAATGTCTTTTTCTTTTTCTTTTTCTTTTTTTTTCTTCCTTTTAACAGAAAAATAATTCTGTAGACAAGCAAACTTTCAAGAAATCTTCTTTTCAACCTTTTAATTTGTTTCTTCAGTTTGGCATGGGCTGCCATTTGTAGGCAGAAATACTTGGCCACCAGCCTACAGATGACTCTCACATTCAATCAGATCGCTAAGTTTTACTCTATCAGATAAGAATGCACTGGTGGCACTGACTCACCCTTTTCTGGGTCTGTGTACAATCGAAATGCGGAGAGCAAATTTGGAAGTAACTTAGTGGTATTAAAATGTTGGCTGTCTTTTCCACTTGTCTGGAACCCATGAGTCAGTACTCCAACACATACATTTTTGCTGTTTAAATATAAAATGCTATAGATTTTATATATATATATATATATTAACATTAACAATATGGTTTATCATTCTACAGAACTTTTCATCCATAGTTCTCAAGTAGATTTACCAGCTGAGTAACTCATTCCTAATGGATCCTGAGAATCTCCTACAGTTATACACCATTAGTTTCTGCATGAATTACACATTTCCCATCTGATTCAGATGACTGTTCATATTGGTGAGGGTTCTTAAATTAAGCCTATACTTACAGGATTTCCTAAAGTCAGTTGGAATTAAGTATTTGTTTGTTTTCCTTGTGAGTGACAGCAGAATGTTGTCCCTAGCATCATGTTAGTTCCTTGAGAAAACTGCTCCAGGCACACTAAGTATTGTAATCCATTTTAAGTATTTGATCCTGGTCAAAATAGCAATAATAATAAAACAAAACTCAGCCATCGAGTTGATGCCCTTGTTGCGCAGTTGCTTTCTCTGCTGGGTGCCCATGCATTGCGCGTAGGGCTGACTGGCAGCATTATGGCATGAGGCTGGGAGGTGGTTTTGGGGGAAGGAAGACGGGAGTGTGTGGCAGCTTGGTGAAAACAGCGTGGTGCAAAATGAAGGGAAAAAATTCTTGCCATGAGGGTCAGGAAGAGAAATGAAGAAAAAAGTGAAGTCTCGTTGTAGGGTTTCTCTGTGATTATTCCCTAACGAAGAGATTAATGGCATTTGACTGTCAGCAGGTGAGGTTGCTGTGCTCCCTGTTGTCAGGAGCGGGGGGTTCACGATTCCCGATTAACTAAAAAAAGATGTGTGTGTTTTGAAGGTGCGTGGGTGAGGCCGTGCAAATATCATGTTAAGCACTGGTTATAAACGCTCTTTAAGCAGCAGCACATTTTCATTCAGATATTTGTGAAAAATTCTGTATCTCTAACGCGTATGTAAAATAAAAAATCTTTCTGGCAGCAAGCTCGCCAAATCTAACACAGTGTTCTCACTCTGTCTCTCTCTGCTTTTCATCTGCTCAAAGGAATAAAACTTTGGCGGTACGTCTTCAGGAATAGCAGCAGTGGTGCAGCGATGGATTTGCTGCTGCTGCTGCGATGGACGCTGTTAAACCTTTTCCAGCAAAACTAAATGGTGCACGCGAGCTTCCACGTTGCTGTTCCAACAGTGAATTTTGCAACGTTGCTAACGGCAAACAATGCGATGAGAAATAACAGCTCCTGTTCTATCATTCATTTTCATTTTGCGCTAAACTCTACGCTCAGCCATGCATAGGCAGGTTGTAATGTAGCGTATTTAATCTTCCCCTTGTCTCTGCTGCTTTTCTCCGCGCACCAAAATAGCAGGGACTGGAGTAGTTACTCTCTCAGGCAGCACTTGCTGTTCTTCAGCGGGCTTTTTGTTGTTTTTAGAGTTTTCCTTTTTTAATCCAAACTAAGTTTGAACAACTGTAATGGTGGGAAAATCTATCCAGGCTTCATTCTTTTTCAAGGCGGAATTGGCGAACCAGGAAGAATAGACTTTGTCATGTGCAAATATGGTGACCATAAATGGCGCTGGAGGCTTTTTCCATTGTCCTGTGACTTCGCCACGAGAGAAAGCGCGCGCGAGGAAGAAAGACACGTTTGATAGAGTTGTGAGGACTGCCTGAATGGCTGCTGGGCGCGGGGCATTGTCTGGCGGTGACCTCAATTCGGTACAGTAGGGACCCTTGAAAGCACTGTCTGAAGTCACAATGCCACCATTCTCCTCCCTTCAGCAAAGGGGATTAGTGAAAAGGGTGACGTTCCGTGCAGAGAGTTCCAAGTATTCCCTGAAACAAAGGGCCCCGAAATGTTTTTGAAGTTATTTTTAATTGAGTTGAACTAATTTAATAAAGGTCCTAAGAGGGAGGGAAAAAAAAATATAAAGGAATGTGATTGTTTTATGATTCCTCACAGATGGAATGGACATTTATAGCATACTTCTTCTTTAGTCTTTGGGAGAACAGTAGCCCCATTTACAGCTACTGTTAGCAATTTAAAACTGCTCCAAAATGAAGTCTTTCAAGAAGTTGACAGCTTATAAATAAATCTGTCTGATAAAATTGAACATAAACTGCATCTGTGGTTAGTTTGCCAAAATTAATTCTACATTTAATTAGAGATAGCAGTCAAACATATTTAATAAAAAACAGTCTTGGAGAGTAAATCAAATGAAGTCAGATTTTAGCAGACGCTTTGCTTTTTCCCCCTTTTTTTTTCTTTCTTTTCTTTTTTTTTCCCCCCTCCAAAGAGTGATGAAATGACCTCACCTCTGTGACCCCCAGATATGTAGAGGGGAGGGCTGAGGGGCGGCCTGGGCAGCCCAGTGGGGTGATGTGGGAGAAGCCATTAGCGGCTTGGCTCAGGCGGAGGGCGTCAACCACTGCGCTGTCATTTCTGTTGATTCTATCATTAGGATTTTCAGCAGCACTGCTGGGTTTGCTTTAAATGGTGAAACAAATTAATATGCTGTTTAGTAACCAAACTGCAAAATTTCAGTTCGGTCTAGTCTTAATCTCTCCACAACGCCACAGTTGAGGAGTGTTGGCAGGGCTGGCCTGGAAGTTGGCCTGGGCTGTAATTGTTAACTACCAGCACTGGGAGTAAAGTTACGTTGTTATATCTTCAAATGGAGGAACCAGGTCCCTGCATGCAAAATTTATATTCACTACTTCGCATTCTTTTTCATGTGCAGCTCATTCACGTCTCTTCAGAAATGTTGTTAGATAGACTCCTTAGCTGGTGTAAATAGGTACAGCTCCCACTCCATAAAGGGAGTCTGGCTCTTGGCAACAATTTAAAAAATATGAGATAATAAAATAATTCAGTGTCCCAGATCACCAAATAAAGTCAGACAAGCTGTATCAGAAGCATTTGATCTATTGCATTTTAAAATTAAGCGAAACGTTTTTCTTCTATAATTCTCCCTCTCAATGCAGCTATATCTCTACCACCAAAAACAAACCAAACTTCATTTAAAGCTCAGACTTTGCATAGGAGATTTAAGCCCACGCTGTAAAGATGTTCAGAACTTGTTAAGGTTACTAGAGAAATTCTGTCTGCTTGGCTTTATTTTATTTATTTTTTTTTAAGATGTAGAAAACGTGAATTTTAGGCATAAAGTTTAGTGCATGAGCTGATAATAGACTACTGTTTTTCAGGAGTCTAGATTGCTTTTGTATGTTTTGCATCCCAAAATAAATATTGCAGGAACTCCGTTTCCCTTGTAGAAAGTATTGACTAACCATAAAGGCAGCACTTTTCCTTCTCCTCCTTCTTTTATATTGTTCTTGTTTTGTTTTTTCTAAATCATTTTTCAGAACAGTGTTAACTTTGTAGAAGGAAAAAGGAAAGAAAAAAAAAAGACATACAGGAAACGATGATAGGTAGCAAGGGTTAGACGTTCCTGAAGGTCATGATTAAAACGTTATTTAGTTAACCCCATTAAAGATCTACTGTTACCAAACACCAAAAGGACCCAGGTGTACTTTAGGACCCCCTAACTGAGGAATGCGCAACATTTTTTTCTGTGTTTTTCATGACACACTGTTGAGACATCACAGTAGCTTGTGGACTGAAATAAATATTTGTTCCTGCTGTGAACTGCCAAAGAATGGGATCTCTTCGCTTTCCTTTTCACTCTTAAGTTCTGAATGGTAATGTTGGTCAGCGGGGACTGTTGTTTAATCCCATTTATGAGGATATCGTGTGTGTTTATCTTTGTTCAATTTAGGGAGTTGCAACGTGCATGTCTAACAAATCACAGCGTGCCCGGTGCCTCAGAACCAACCATACTGCTATTGACCTCAACTTTTCTAGGAACTGTGGCTGAAATTTCCACAGTCATCTGAGATATCTGAAGTCAGAGACTTTTTTAGATTTACATGGGATTCAGATATATAATCCTGCAGGCAACTCTGAAAAACTCAGCTCCTTTTATTCAAGCAGCAAAGAACTGCTTTCTTATTTCCTAAGTGCTTCTTATTATCTAGACCCTGAATTCCTAGATATATGTGTATATATGAATATTTATATTCATGTACAACAAATATATATACATATCTATATATACATATCTATATACATATACATATATATATATGTAGAATTTGACCCTAGTGACATCTGTGTGAGATACTTGTAGCTGTTATCACTAGTGCTCCTGGAGTGGGATGGTTGACTCAAGCAGGATGTCAGATGGTTGGTTGTACTGAAACAAAAGCACTTTGCTAATTCAGAAGTGTTAGCAGCCTATTGCTATGTGAGCATGTTCTTTATGGGAATTAGAGTAATTTTGTATATATGCCTGTCTCGTTACCTGCAACATGCAGACAGAAATACAAGTCTTTTTAAAAATAACTGATTCTCCAAGTTCTATTATATTTCTATGAATACAGCCTAGTGATGATATATATCATTCTTTTCTTTAGTCTTCATAATTACTTATTCAAATATTTCCTACTTACCCACATTTTGAAGTTTTCAAAGGCTTATCTTCCTAATGTAATGTTCAAAAGTGCTATGTGAAGGTCATTAAGACTTAAAATTGCCATTTTGAATCCAAGCTGGAGATTTTACTCTTCACTTAACACAGAGCTACGGTTTGAATTTGGAAGAAAAAAATACTGCTTACATAAAGATGTCTTTAAAAGTAGAGCACCTCCATACAGAAATTAGCTCTTTCTTTTAATTGCATATCAGGGCTCAAATCTGATGTGGATTTCTGAAGTAATAGGAGGCTTTGATGTTTTATTAAATAATTTTTAAAAGGTGGGACTTTCAGAGAATTAAGTGTTCGTATTGTATTTTGTGTACCAGGAGCATGGTGATTTCTTTTGTGTTGCCAGTGCTAAAATGGGACTGGTTTTGTTTGGTTTTAGTTCCTTTTTAGTTTAGTTTTAACACCTGAGGTATAATACAGTTTTTCAAAATGGTTAATTTAATGTAAACAAAAGATAAGGAGATCCTTTATGTAAAAGAAAGCAAAGATATTCTTTCTTTTTGTTCCTCCCAAATGAGAAAGACTGTCATAGAATTCTGGAATCATACAGTCCTTAGAGTTGGAAGGGACCTTTAAAGGCCATCTAGTCCAACTCCCCTGCAATGAACAGGGACATACACAGATAGATCCGGCTGCCCAGGGCTTCATCCAGCCTCGCCTCAAAAGTCTCCAGGGACAGGACATCAACCAGATATCCTACAGAGAACGCTTTCTGTGCTGGCTGCAAGTTGAGGCAAAGTGGAAAATCTCAATGTCTCGGTCATCCCTTTGCAGAGGAGGGATATCTTAAAATCTGTTCTCATCCTCTGTCATGAGAATATGACTAAAAGTTTCAGACTGTTTTTATTATTTTTTAAAATATCTGGTAGTTGTTGATTGCATCCAGCGTGGAAACAATGCACACAGACTTTCCATTCAGTGTAGAGAGCTGAGCACTGTGAACAGCCGTGTTGCCACCCCTGTACTCATCTTGCAACAGCTTTGGAGGAATGGCCCCATTACCACATTTCCTTTACCTGTTCCATTCTATTTTTGTGAAATTGAATAACTGATCTGTTAATCTAATCTGAAAGGAAATATTAATTGTTGCTTATCTTTCATTGGTGTGGTCACGATATGTTCGGCTTGGAATAATCTGAGGACTGGGATTTGAATTTTGGATGAATCTTTGGGTTAAGTGTGCATTTCTCAAAAGTGTGTGGAGGGGACTACTACACCACCAAATGGAACTGAATTGAAAGTGTGTGAGGCTGCTCATAAAATCATTTCCTATGTAGAGATTGCTGTGATGAAGGCTAAGTAGGATGATGGGTTATTCTAAAAGAAGCAAGGAAAATGTGCACAAAAGCAGAGGATGTGATTCCTCTGTATTAGAGCTCAGTTAGGATATTTTGATAATAGATGGAGTGGAGTCTGTGAAATCATTTTCAGGGCAGATGATGCTGTAGTTGGGGACAAGGGTCCCTAATCTGCCAAGCTTTTCAGTGAGCTACACTTCAGGAAAATGCGCGTGCAGGTGCAACAGAGCTTGAACTTGATTGCTGTGTTATTCTCTCCAGAAAACTCGTATTGAGCCTTTCCTCCGTCTTAATATCTTTTCTTCCCTGATTGACATATCTGAAAAAGTTGCCAGAAGGGAAGAAGAAGATTTATGTAAAAGAAGAAGGAAAATCTGCTCTGATGCCGTTTTAGCCACCATGCAAACTTTTGTCATATTTGCAAGCGGTCTTGTCTTACAAAAAGAAAAATAAATAAAAGAAATAATAAACACCGTGGGTAGAGTGATTGGGGTGAGGGTACTGAAGGAGCCTCAGCAAACGGATTGGATTGGATTAGTTTGCTCCTCCTCACAGATGATATGGGTTTTCGTGAGCAGAGAGAAATTACAGGAGAAGATGGAGTAGCATGTGCAAGTTTTGTGCACGTATTCCTTTCACCATGTTAATTCTTGTTTATTCTTTACCTTGTACTTAGTAGGGGGAAAAAAAAATGCTTTGTGTGGAGGGCTGTACTCTTATTCTTTTCACTTCTACAGAAATGAGTTAAGGGAATGATTTCAAGTCTGGATAGAGCTGGAGGTTTAGCATACCACAAGCGTAGTGCTGATTTTGAGCTGAAAAAAGCAGGATTTTTGACTCAGGCTGACTGAAGATCATCGAGAATACCAATTTTAATTAAATTTCTGCAGTTTGAGGAAGCTTTTTCTTCATCTGTAGCAGAGCTGGAAAATGAGCCTGTGCTGATCTCAACTATAATCCACATTCACTACACCAGCAAAGAGTAATGGGATCATGTCAGCCACCGGGTTTGAGTTTTCCATGGAGTCATCAGAGATGCCTCTGAAAGCAAAACAGACTGTCAGGCGCTATCCATGAGGTAGCTGAAGTCTTACTTTGTGTGTAAGCACTTCTGATTGCAGCTGTGTTTCCCATGCCTTCAGGAGAACCTGTCCCCTAAAGTATCAGTCCCTGTGCAAACATCCACAGCCAGATGAGCTTCTGCTCGTCTACTGAATCCTCCTCTGGTCGCTGCCACTGGAGCCAGGGGGAAAGAAGGGGAGGGAGAGCAGAACAACTAATCCTTTTTAAAAATTTTGTTTTAGTTGTGGAAAACTTCTTTGTGATAGTACCATTTTTCTCACAACAAAAAAATACCAAAGAAGTTTGATCTTTTTTTTAGTTGTTATTTGTTTATTTCTTTAAAAAACAACAGCAACAAAACACTCCATTTCTGAAGAAGGCTGTTTCAGAACAAACCCCAGGCCTGGATCTTTCTGAAGATTTCAGAGATTTATATGGTTTGACTGAAGGTCGCCTCAGACTCCACATTTTGGGCTTCCTTCTTTGAACTGACGAGAGCTTTCTGAGGTTTGCTCATCGCACCTGGAAGCCAGACAAATTTCCCTCCTCTGAGCTGGAAACTCCTATGCTTTTGGCTTCTCTCCCACTCTGCATTTAATTATTTCCAATTCCAGCATACCAAGCCAAGTTTAACTGCTACTTTCCTGCAAGTATGCTTTATTCTCTGGCTGCGGTGCTGCCCAGTCTATTGTGATCTGCAAGTGAGCAGCAGCATTGTGACAGGAAAGAAGGTTTGTTAAATTAAGACCCTCTTAGTCCCAAAGGAAAAGGGTTACTCGCTCTTCCATAGATGAAAAATGACCTCTTCCTCTCCCCTTGCCCCCGAGGGATATTTTCTTGATATAACAACATGAAAACTTGGCAGGCTCCATGTGTTAGATGACACTGTATGCTGATGAAGAACATTTCTGTGATATCTCAGCAGGGGCAGACAAGATGGTATTTGGAGAGCAACAAGAAAAGGAATCAGATGGGGGTAGAAGTGGATTTGCACAGGTCATGCCGTCTGCTGGTTGTAACTCATAACCTGCCAAGGCCCAAATGTGTGATGCGGACCTTTAAAAATGTGTGACAAATGCCTCGGATGAGGGACAGGACACAAAGCGCTGCAGGGGCAAGAAACTTAGAATGAACAGGAAATAATGTCTGCCCATAATGTAGAGAATTTGTAACCTTAAAAAAGTGTTTCTGATTACTTTAAGCTTGCAAGATTTAAAAGTAAGAGTTCCAGCATGAGGGGCGTACAGGTAAATTGTCATACTGCATTATTTATTTGTTAGGAAATTATGCTTGGCTACAAGCAAGGGTCAAATCCATTTGTGTTGTGCAGTGTACACTCAGAAGCAAAGAAAATGCGGCAGAAGGATGGTAACCACAATGCAGCTGAGCAGAGCTGGTTGTAAAGTCACTGGTGTGCTTTATGATGAGGGAGCACGGGGCTGCTCGGGCCTCACGAGCAGCGAATAAAGCTACCGACAATAATTATGGACGAGATAGTGGAATTTTTCTTCCTTTTTGTGGAAGGATAAATGAGAGATGGAGAGAGAGATTCAGATTTTAATATACATTTAACAGCTAGATTCATTCCTGGCACAGGCCCATTTACGTCACGTTTTACCCAGCAGTTTTTCTTTTTCCGCATTTGTGTCTCTGCAGAACGTTCTGCCAGTTGGGTCCAATATATTGCATCAGTCTGATCGCTAACAAACGCTGATTCCCCAGGACCTGCAGTACGGGTGGGTCGTTGTCACTCAACCACGGCTCTGGGTCACGCATCGCCTTTCACACTCTTCCATTGCATTTTGGAAGGAAATCGTCAGAGCAAGGGACAAAAATATATCTAAGGCTCTGGTTTAGAAGTGTCCCCTTGACAGTGGGCATCCCCCACCATGTGCTGTAACCCTGGGGCACTGGGGTACATGCCGCCCTCTGAACCACTGCTATCCACTCCCGCTTGGAGGGACACAGCATGTTCCCATTTTTTGTCATTTTGTTTATGCAAACAGCCCTCTCCAGGTCTTGTAGAACCATCACTGATGCAGATCCAGGCTGTCCTCTCTGGTGAGAGGCTTACCCCAAAGTTGTACATCCCTGGTGGGAACAGGTTGAAAAATCTCATCGCTGAGTGAAGGGAAAAAAATTCCAAATGCAGTTTATGTGAATTTCACAAGCTGAGGAAACCACTCTTGGTTAGTAGTTGCTTTAACAGATGTTGATAAAGGATTTTGTCCTGTGAGGCTCCTTCTGACCTGGGTAAGCAATTGGAAGCTGAGGTTTACACATTAGGACTTTCCCCAGATTCCTGGCATTTATCAAACACTTTTGACATGATAATGGCAAATTGAGTTTTATTTTAAATGTGGTTGAAAACCAGATGAACTCTTGCTATCCAACTACATCTGTTGTTTGCTCCTTCCAGAATAAATATTGCAGTTCCTGATGCTGAAACAGCTGGAAATCTTGCATTCATTTGTTTTCCTTGAGATGAAGTCTGTCCTGTGGGTTTACCTGATGACACTGCTTATGAGCTATTTAAGATGACTGGCTATGAAAAAAATCCTACTCCATGCAAGGCTTCTAATGCTAGTATTTTCCAACCTGGACATTTAGAGTAATACATCTTGATCTCTTTTACTTAAATGTCTCCAAGTGGATTCAGCTCTTGTAGGTGGTGACTGTTTCTGGTGCCAGTGGATTTCTGTGGGAGACAAATGAGAGATCTCTGACCAAATGAGCTGCTCCTGACATGAAGGAGCACAATGGGAGTTTGGTCGAGGTGCCACTTCAGAATGAGTAACTGAAATAAAGTGCAGCAGAGAGACAGGGAAAGTTGGGGTTGAAACACACTCCAGACCTACAGGTTTGTTGTTTTTTTGTTGTTGTTGTTGTTCAGTTGTTTTGATAATGCTGCTTTTGGTGAGATGTTTCTTTCCTCTTGATATGGCAAACACTGGTATAATTTGCTGTCAGAAAGTATAATGCATCCATTCCAGTTGTGTAGTGGGTGGGAACGTGGGATAAAGGTGGGGGGACAGAGGTGGAGTGGCACAAACATTTAAATAGTACACAGCAACGAAGAAAGGCATCTTTTGTGTGCCTGGTCTCTGCAGAAGTTCTTGCTTGTGCTGCTGAAGATAGTCGGAGGAGATTAGAGGAGGCTCAGCTGGGGCAAGACAAAGGCAGGCTGTGTAAAGCGGGATCAAGCTGTTTGCTTAGCGGAGCTCTCTGTCTTCTTGCTGACAGATGTAGCTGGTGCCCTATCGGAGCTTGCAGGCTCCTCCTCTAGGTTGTCAAGTGACAATGGTAGCGGTGGTAAATGACAGTGTAAAGTACTCCATGAATCCTTTATTTGTTTGGCAGTTGTAGCCCAGGATGGGGATTTAATATTGAATGGACTCCAGATTGTCTAAATTGCAATCACAGTGTTTATTTAAGCAGCCTGTGGGGACTGCTAAAGCATGTTAACTTTTGCTTCTATCCTTTTCATGTTGAAAGTACTGAGGTGGAAGAGAGGATGAAGGGGACTGGAACGGAAAAGTTAGCGCTGCAGGAGCAGGAGGATGCTAAGGCTCTCCATAGCTGCTAAGGGATCACCCAGAGTTTCAGTTCTCCAAAATGACGTGGTGTATGACGGACAGAAGCCTGCTGTGTTACACAAGTGGGGCTTTCCCTTTTGCAGGCACAATAGTCTGTCACAGAGTGCGTGCCACTATGTCAGCTCACTTAAGTGGCTTTCAGTGCCACAGATCACAGCTTGTGGCGTTAGCAAATAGTATGTTTGGTACTTTGTGCTTTGATAGCACTGTAGCCCCTAAAAGTATCCAGAACAAGTTCACAAAGCAAAGCAACAGACTCTGTGCTGCAGTCATCAAAAATCACCAAATTATTCAAAATTTCTTGATTCCCATTTCAAAATGTAAAGGAAAACTTGATTCCTTAAGGAGCCAAAAGTACCCCAAATATATCCTTGCAACTAAGTGAGCCAGAAAAAGGTTAGGAAAAAACAGACCAATGTAATGAATCCTAACCACAGAAAGAAAGTGTTATTGCAAATTCTGGGACAGAGAAGGGTTTTCTTTAGCAGAAAGGGCCCTTTATTTCCTGTCATGGCTCAAGACACACGATCACGTTGGAAGTGCTAACAAACACATTCAGTAACAGGTCACCACTTGTTCAGTCAATAAAGAACCTTTCTTGCTCCATGTTTTGCAGGATCCTAAGCCTCAGGTATCTTTGGCTGAGCTGTAAACAATTATATGTGGCTATGTGTTTGCACAATCTGATAAAGAGGACTTAAATAACCTTGATGCCACGTCTGGAGCACAATCCATCTTTACTGCATCAGGATCCTCTGCAGTTCCTCTCTAATCATATCATTTAATTCAGCTACTCTTCTCCAGACACATAGTGATCTGCAGCTTCTGGTTCCAAAAATAAGCCTTGAGTTCAATGTGCTGAGCACAGTTCCTTTTCTGAATTGTTTGGGGCAGGGCAAAGCTCTGAAAGTGACATTTTACCCCCACAGAATCATAGAATTCTGTGAATTTGAAGGGACCATTAAAGGCCATCCAGTCCAACTCTCCCCCTGCAATGAACAGGGACACTTGCAGCAAGATAAGGTTGCTCAGAGCGCTGTGCAGCCTGACCTTGAGTGTCTCCAAGGACAGGGATCCACCACCTCCCTGGGCAACCTGTGCCAGTGCCTTACAACTCTTATTGTAAAAAAACTTTTTTCTTATAATCAATTCAAACCTCCTCTCTTTTAGTTTGAAATCATTTCACCTTGTCCTATTGCAGCAGACCCTGCTAAGGAGTCTGTTTCCTTCTTTCTGATAGCCCCCCTCTAGATATTGAAAGGCTGCCATCAGGTGTCCCCAGAGCCTTCTCTTCTCCAGGCTGAACAGCTCCAGCTCTCTCAGCCTGTCCTCACAGGCGAGGTGTTCCATCCTTTGGATCATTTTTGTGGCCCTTTTCTCTCCTGTGCTGAGGACTCCACATCTGAATGCAGTACTCCAGGTGAGGTCTCACCAGCTCAGAGTAGAAGGGCAGGATCTCACCCTGCTGGCCATGCTACTTTTGATGCCCAGGGTTGGTTTTCTAGGCCGCGAGGGCACACTGCTGGCTCATGTCCAGCTTACTGTATGTACATAATATGTAGTTGTTGAATTGCAGAAGCAGCTGCTTGCTGCAGAGAGAGAGGCACATGACACTGGCCTGTGTTCACCCTAGCACAGAGAGAATGCACTCATTTTCGAGAGTTTTCTCAGAGCATTTGGTTCTCCCTTAGAGCAATCATCCTTTTCAAAGTAATGAAGTTTTTCAATGGAAAAGAGATTGACAATAATGTCTTGATGTCTCAAGTGGGATAGGACCATAATGCTTTAAGCAAAACAAGCAAGCAAACAAAACATAGAAACAAGTGATGTTTTACTCATAATTTCAGAATGAATTTATTTTTTATTTGTTACACATAGATTTGAAGTGTCAGCTACAGTTCTTGACTTGATATGTAAATATACAATCCAAAAACTGACCAAGTGATAAGTTTTTAAAGCTTGGTATTTGTCACATCACCCATATTTCTAACAGAACCACAGTTTTCAGTGGGCACTGGTAGCTTCTCCTCTGAGAAGCTGAGAACCTAGTTCAGATAAATGCTTCTCTGAGTACATTCCTAAGTGCTTTGCATGGCACAGATACATACAGCCATGTCCTGAGGTGCCTTCCCCACTCAAGGAATAAGGAGTAATTGGTGTTACTAGGTGAAAATAAAATGTTCAGGTATTACACAGGCTCTGCTTGAAGTTCAGTAGGATTGCAACAGCTTCAGTCCTGTTAGTTCCTGAGTTGCTGTCTTCTTGTAGCAGCCTGAAGTAGCTGTCTAATGACAGACCAGAGCTCTTATTTATAATCATGTTGTGCTTGCCTTCAGAGTTGTATATTTCTAGTGCTTGAACAAGGATTAAGTCAACTCTTCTGTCTGATTATTTGTTTTCATAATTACTGTTGGAATCGTGTATATGAAAGTCTGACACCCAGCATGGAGTATTTTTGAGGTCCACACCCTGGCTTCTCTGGCATCCAAATTACCCCTTCTTTTTTAATTTCTCATTTTTCAGTCTTCTCTCTCCTGTGATATCCTTTTCTCTGATTAATTGGAGGAATAAGTCTTCTTGTTCTCTACCATAGATCTTCTCTTTTGTGTTTTGTTTGTTTGTTTGTTTGTTTTTAATCCTGAAATGCAAGTATTTTAGGCTTGTCAGCTCCCCAGCTCCTTCATTCAACCCTATAGCAACATTTGTGAGCAGGAAAAAATCTCCCTACCAAGCTGAGCAGTCATTGCTCATCCTCAAAAATAACCCATATAAATGTTTTCTAGTGGTTCCTGAACATTACAGAGAAGGGTTGCTTCTGAGTGTACTTGCCGCTTGCTCTGTGCAGCTTTTTCGCCCAGGTTTTGCAGGCTATTTCCCAACTCCTCCTCAGTCTCTGCAGGGTGAGGGACTTCTCAGGACCTTACTATGAAAGCAGCACCATCACAGAAAGCAACAGGTCTGGTCAGCAGATCTGCTCCATCGTCACCCAACCCACAAGACGGAGTCCCTCTAAAAAAAAAAGTATGTCATTGGAATATATGAAACTGCACCTTAATATGTGAGGATGCTGCTGTTCTATTATTGCCAATAGTGGGATGGATGGCATGGTATCAATTTTGAACTAAGAATGTACCTAGTGTGTGCAACAGCAGAGCAGTTTTAGGAAATGCTCAGTGCTAAAATCAGCAAAAGATGCAAACCCTTTCTTCGCTTAGCTGGAGTCAAGCTAAGCATGTGTTTGTGTGCTTTGCTGGTCACAAGTAACTAAATGGCTCCGAGTTCTCTGTGGCTTTGGTTTGCTCCCTTTTATTTTTCCTTTTTTAAGTGATACTTTTCAAGTGTTGTGTCAAAGAGATAGTAGTGCCAGCTATGACTTTTTAATGTACAGATGATTGACTCAGTAGACCACAAACACTTCTTTGGAGCTGTTACAATCCAGTGCATTAAAGCCTGCTCAGGGATGGAGGGATGCTGTATTTCCCACATTCCCTATACAGTGGCCCTATTGTGCTGCAGTGCCTGTTGCGCATGTGTATCATTTCCATCTGTCTGCTGAGACTCCTTAGGAAACTTGTGATGAGAACTAGTTACTGGGCTTGTGCGGCTGCTGGATCTGAAATTCTTGCTTCTGAAAACCGTGGAAGAGCTCAAATCACAAGACTGTAAAGAAAGAGCATCTATAATATGCAAGTCAGCCCTGACCTACCCTATCCTTTCCCTTCACACACACTTATTATTTTATTGAAATGTGCTCTCCTACCCACAAAAAAAGAAAACCTAAAGCATTTTTAAAGTAGCCCAGCATCCGGAACATTTTTATTAATGGCATTATGCTTCAAATGCTGTTTGTTTGATCTTTTTTGGATATTGCATTGGCCCCATATTAATCATTTGGATATAAGGATCTCTAGAGATGCATGAAGAGCCAGAAGGAACCATCATGTTGTCTACCCTGATCTACTTGCAGCAGGCCAAATTTCAGATTGTCTTTTTATCATCAAACCTAGCATCATTCTCTCAGTTCCAATATGCATTTGAGAAACCCAGCGTGTAGAAAAGGGTATGTTCTACAGCATTATGAGAAGCATTGGTAAAGTTGTTGATGAATAGTATCTTGCATGTTATTTAGAGATAAAATAATGTATGTTTTAAAACTGTGATCTCTCATACGGAGCTGACCTTTGGCAAAGCCAATTGCCTGATTGGGAACTGCAATTCTCAGTTATTTTTTTATTTTTTATTTTTTTTGCCTTACATTGTCGGCTTTGAACGTGTTCAATCAATATAAACCTTTCACGGGGGTTAAAAGGAATAAACAACCCACCAGTCTGTGAGAGGGTTGGGTTGTGACAGTTACAGAATTAATAACTCAAAACTTCACGCTGTTGGTTTTTGTTCCTGTTCACTTTTCTAAAATTGTGATTCGTACCATGATTGTCATTATTCTGTATAAACCTAAATAAAAGGGAAAAAGAGAACCAATAAAGAATAAACTTTAATTGCTCATATGGCTTCTTTTTAAGCAGAAACCAACCATACAAATTCAAGAGGCTGTGTCACTATAGGGCAGGATCCCAGTGTCGCAGTAAAGAATTAAACAACTTTGAGGAACTGAGAATTAACAGATAAAGCTTCACAGCATAAGCACAAAGGTCACTTAGTTAAGAGCTAACAATCAGAATTTTTGCTACATCTGTTAATTTCCTCAGTTCAAAAGACTGAGGGGAAAAACCTGGACATGTCATGGCATTCCTTTGGAACATCAGTTGTGACAATGTGAAAAAGACAGTAAATGTGTAGAAGTGTATCTGATTTGGTATTTCCAGCAAAAGGGAAAGAAAGTCACTGTACAGAGTATCTAGAATATTGTGTACATCTCTGTTTACTTGTGTATTAAAAGGATTAATTTAGACTGGAAGCAGTTGAAAAGTGGCTACAAAAATAATCTGTGGAACTGAGAGTGTCTGTGTAATGAAAAAGGATAAAAAGCTTGATTTGTTTAACCAGTCAAGATCAAGTTGATCACATGTTTTATCTGCTATTAATACACCAAGAGAGAAAAGAACAACTTAACAGAACAATTAATAATGTATTATCTATAATAACATGTGGTTTTCCTGTCCACCCCTACAATAGTTACAGCAACGCCGTGTTTCTTGAAGATCATGTGGTTTACTTCTCTGGAGGTAATGTCAGACAGTTTCAAGAATTGAACTAAAATGCAGGTCTGGCAGCTACTACCTCCATGTTGAGCACAGAGCTATAAGCAGCAGAAAGAATTAGAAATCATTCAACATGATATTATATTGACATGTCAATACTGATGTGTGTACTATTTACCTCCTTGTCCGAATGCTTACAAAAAGTTGGACCTTTTATTCCAGATTTTATGGTAATTGAGGATAACTGAAATGTATAGTCCCCAGTTTTTAATTTCTGTAAAACCATACATATATATATGTATTTACTTATACTTTCCTTGTACTCCTTAAGTTCTACGCTAACTGCGCCATACTTGCTTCATTTGCTTGCAAAAATGCATGAGGAAAAATGCCATCAGCTATAGCTGATGATCTGAAATATACTGCAAGGTTTTAAACTGACCTGATTTTGCCTCAAAAGATTTAATTTCATTACGAGATTTTGAAACAATCCAATTTCTCATGTTGAACTGTTTGATTTAGTGAAGGCTTTTTTCATCCCCCCAAAAAACTAACAGTAAGTTCCTAAGCATCCCTACCTAAGAAAGGTGGAGAGTATGGCAGCTTTTTGAGCAACTATAATTTTAGATCTATAGATAATATTTCTGATATTGATGCTAGTATTAAAATATCCTAAAACACACGTAGTAAATATATGCTGGAATATGAACTGATGCACTGCTCAACATTAGGATCTTTTCATTAACCCTTCCAATGATCAGCCATTCTGCCTAACCAGTGGTGCCACAAATGTGGTGGGACATCTCCTAGCAGTAATATACTTAGTCTCTGAGCTGTGACTTTTGGAGTGAGGGCCAACTGATTTTATCTGTAAAAAGGTGGGTTTTGTTGTGTTAGTTCAGTACTGTGGTTTTGTGTTACCATTATGATCTCCTACCCCACTGTTTGGCCTGTTTTGACCTTCACTGTGTTCTAAGAGCTGGCCAACGTCATACACATCCTATAATCAATCCTTGGAGATATCCATCCTCAATCTTACTGTGTCAAAAGCAAATGTAGAGTTGAGGTTAATAAGCATGTAGATAAAAGAGAAGCTTTCTCAATAAGGTTTTGAGGACTTTTAATTGTTGCTGTTGTTCTTATCAGACAATGAATTCCCAGCTAAGGAGCCTACAGCTGGTCCTTGAAAGTTTAGCACTGAGATGACTGTCTTTTGGGGTTGCAGAGTTCAGGGAGGCTGCGTGTTATCCTGGCTGGCTGTTGTGATGTGATAATATTGATTTCTGTTCAAAGTACACACAGATGCCTATGGGTGTATTCTGTGTCCATTAGGTTCAGAATGCAGAGCTTTTAATTCTTGGTAAGTAGTAGCACAGCACCTGGGAAGGCTTTAGCTTGTTTTGTTTGTTTTAACAGTAACTAGAAATAATACAGTGTACATCCATTTAAAATGACTTGACCTTTTTTCAGAGTGGGGTTTGTGCGATATTTGTTATCGGGTGGCTCCATTTCTCTGTGTAAATGGGAGCAAAACAGGGATTATTTCAGACAACTGCAAAACTGAGAGGTAGTTTGGATTTAATGGAAACATCAGTTGTTAACTCTTTTACAGCAGCTTGCTAGGGGAGTCCTCATGGATGAAAGCTGTGCTGTGTTTTCTTACCTAACTCTGTTGAGCTGTGAAGGAGTGGTGAGCCTAATGCACGTACTCTGTCTAGCAGAGCTTGCTTCGGAGCTCTGCAAGGAGACAAACATAGGCCTTTTCTTTCCACAGAATATGAATCAATTAAGGCTGCTGAGTTCCAGGCTTTTATCATTACTCATGGTCCTGCTGCTTTTCCACTGCTGTGCCAAGACTGTGGGGATTAGGTATGGGGTAGGCAAAGGCACATAACGGGAATCACAATGTTAACATACAGTGCCTTTTCTGAACAAAAAAAATGAACAGTTTCTTGAAATTGCAATTATAACAGAAAAGAGTCTGCATTTTTCACAAGCTGTTGGGATTTCCATGCTTCCATGTGATTTGCACAACTACAGTAATAAATACAAGGACATGAATAAGATGAATTTAAAAAGCGAAATGATTGTTCATTTCAAAATGACAGTAGCTCTTAAAAACAAATAGTTTCAAATAAGTAATAGCTAGAGTGAATAGTATTTTAAAATATCACCCACATGATTATTTTTCTTCAGCACAGAAGCAGGCATGATCCCTGCCCCCCAAAGCTTGCAAATTCTACTCAACAGAATTAATCAGTTTGTTAGAGTTAGGTCAGAGCTAAGGGCTGGACCATGGAGCAGTCTAAGTCAAGTCTTGTCTTGAGTGATGCTAAAATTAGAAGCTCGAACTCCGACCTTTATTGAGTGGGAAAGCATGGCCTGTTTATCCCCCGAATTTTGATTCAAAGTTGGTTTCGCATTTTCGGTCTTCTATACTTGTAGCATTAAGTGGAGCATTACAATGCATGGAAACTAAAAGCATTGATTGTAAGTTGTAGGAAAGTAGAGGTTTTCTGTAAGCACTCCCACCCATCTAGAACTTGCTGCTCCCTTGTAATCAGTCACAGATTGTTAAATAAAGTAGACTTTACTTCACCCCGAACTCATGCTTTATTCTTCTGTTAGTTGTCCAAAATAAGTATCCCCTAATTAGAACTGAATAACCAATTGGCTTGCATTACCTGCTGGCCTTCAGAGGTCTGTAGCCACTTTTGTATTTCCTTCTGATCATATTGTACTTAATGAAGGGGTTTGCTGGCCAGCTTCCACATGGGGTGCTTGTGTTCTTGGTGACTGCAGTTAGTGTTTTTATTTGTAATTTCTACAGTGCTGCTTTAAATATTTTATTATCCAAAATGCAAATGATCTCCTTTATCTTCCCTTTGTGGACGAACCTGTTTGCTTGACTTTCTGTATATGTGTCATATTTCCAACTGACATGTAGCAGTGTGGGATCTCACATTTGGATACTTCTCACTTGGCGCCGTGCTCATCCTTCCACTTACATTCTGAAGAGTAATTTCATATTTTCTTCTCTATCATTTTGTTTGCCAGCATGGATGAGAGCCATTCCTGGAAGGGGGGTGTGCGTTGGAGCTGGCACCGAGTGAACCACTGGCATAGGGAAGAGAAGCTGTTCCCGTGTCAAGAAGGCTTGGGCATGTCTAGGTTGTGCAGCCTATTCCACTCTCAGCTTGTTGCCAAAATTCTGTGTGCTCCCTTATGCCAAGACCTATTGTGAGAAAGACTGTCTGTGAGTGTGTGAATTTATAGATATTTAATTAATAGTCAAGCAGATAATTTTCTTAGTAGTTGCCTTACCTAGGGTGAGGAAAAAAAGGAAAGATATGCTTGCCTTGACCCTCAGCTCTAGACATGGGTTGCTTTCTAACCTGTGACAGGTGAAGAATTTTTTTGTTTGTTTCTGCTCCAGTTTTTGTTTGGGGGGAAATTTGTGAGGGGTTGTTTGTTTTGCCTAATTGATACAACACAGGGTTCTTCCAAACCAGCCCCCTCATCAGAAATCTTTGTTATGAGGAGCCTGCTGTAATAAGAATTTATTGCACGTAGCTCTGTTAACGTGACACGTTGGTGAGTGTGCCACAGATACTCCTCTGCGTTTGATCTGCCTATGAATCTCACAGCCCTAGCTGGGGAGCCTTGGCTGTTTAGATTGAGCTGAAGCAGCTTGTGTTTTCAGCTGTAGCTCTTCATTACTCATTATGAATGTTAGTTATTGCAGCGGCTAAATCTAGGCTCTGGGTTTGGCTGAGAGAAGGTGAGGCAGAGCAAAATGTTAGCTGTAGGCATTCCGGCTGTATTGGGTTAACACTTACTGCAGAGTTACTGGGTTAGTGTGTACTGGTGTTAGATGAATTTCCTGAAGCTGCTGATTTTAATGTCAGCAGGAGAAGCACTGCCTCCTGCTGAGCAGGCTGGGAGCTGTGTACCATCTCATCAGCCAAGACCCACAGCAGTGCACCAGGCCCTTCTCAGGGCACCCAGAGACATGGGATCTGTAGGTGAAGATAAATGGCATCACGTGGCCAAGGTCTTAGCATGTTCTAGAGAAACTTAGTCTGGATGACCTGAGGAGCAGTGATCTACAAAGTTCTTCGCTGTCCATGGTCATTGTCTTTCCAGAAATCAGAAGTTACTATTTTTTCTTGTAGAATTTTTAGGTAGGCTTCAAAACAGGTAAACAGTTTTAGGTTGTCCCTGTCTTTCTGTGTCTTGTTGGTACTTACAAGCCAGAAGATTCAGTCAATCTCCATCTTGTTGCAGCGGTTTCTACTGTTGTAGCAGAAGGAGGGATGAGCAAAGATTCTTCTCGTTCTTGGAGTGCTTTCCATCTGACTACAAACCACTGTACCTCTGCATTTCTAAGATAACCATGCAAGATGGAGCTGCTGTGCTGACCCTGTGTCAGCTGGCAAGGCAACACATGACTGTCCTGCTGTCACCCCAGAGCTCACCAGGGCTGCAGGGCAGAGGCAGAGGTTTCACTGAGCACTGCATGTGTGTGCAGCGGTGTGTTCACCGTCCAGACTGGGGACACCAGGCAAACCACTGCAAAGGAAGAACTCCCTAGGCGCCATCCAGACCTCAAGGGCAAGAGAAGAGCAGCTGAGAGGTGGACTGCGGCATGTTCACATTTTGCAGAACTTCAAAGTGATTTTGAACAGTTGTAGTCTAGTCACTGACTCATCCCCTCCTCCCCCTTTTCACTTTTCCTGCCACTCCATGAGCAGCATGTGAAAGCACTGAAAGAAAATAAGAATCTTAAACTCATAAACATACCTGCCTCCCATCTGGCATTCATCCTAACAGCCTGGTGATCTCCTTAGTTGTCCAGCAGATAGTCGAAAAACAAGAGTCCTGTGAAGATTCGCATGTCACCATATCCCTGCCAGATGGCGGTTAGTAAAACATAGGCAAATTGCATTGGCTCCGCTTCCATCATGACAATCACAACAGAAACACTACAGTGTTGCAACATCGCTATTTTTTAAGCTAGGAAAATGAAGGGACTGTAAAGTAGGGCAATCGTGGAACGTTAAACACCACTAAAACCTAATTGCAATGAAGTAAGTAGGCTCTGAAGGGCACAGTGCATGGCAGAAGGCAACCTGCAGGTTTCAGTCTCTCATTCTAGGAATGCTGGGGTGAGCTTTGGGAATCTGGGCATGTTTGCCTCAACACCCTGTTGCAAAGCTCGTGCCAACTTTAATTCCATTTTTAATCCCATTTTTACTAAATGGCCATTCTTGTTTTCAGTCTTCTGACCTCAGCAAAAAGATAACGAAACCAAGTTATAAGGTTTGATTATGTGTTTTTAAGCCAGAACACTGAGAGATTACCATTTCAAAAGGATAGGCAACTTGAAGAAAAAATGGCATAGAAAAGGAGGACATCTTCAGGGTGCAGGAGGAAGTAGCTGCTGCTAGTGTCATGTGCTGCAGTAAAGCAATGCGTAGGCACTTTGGCTGGAGATTTGGAAGTGATTTAATTAGCTTCCCAAAATGCAAAGGACAATCTCTACCCACCTTGTTAAGCAGTGGTGGAAGGTGGTAGAAGCAGCACATGACTGGGTCCACATAACATCCTCCTCCTGCTAAAGGGAGAGACCTTGCTCTTCACTGCTTACAGTCTTATTAATGCCCATTTGGGCCATTTGAAGAGCCATCCTTCCTTTCTCCCACATCATATAATTGTCCTGAAGAATTTGTTTTGACTGGTTTCAGCAAAATGCCTCAGGAGCTGCTGTTATGCAAAAATGCTTCCATAGTCTTGCTACGAACTAGCTGATTTGGGATCGAGGCCTTTCGGCGGGAATATGAGCTCCTTCTCCTCCATGGTAAAAACTTGTGGAAAATATTTTGTCAGAAGTGTCTGGCAAAACAAAATTCAAGATCAGCCTAAAATATAGAATTCTATTGGGAAAAGGTACTTAATCTAGTGTTTGAGTGTGTTGTATTTAAAAGTGCCCATCACCCCCATGTTTATTGGAAAAACTGTTTGGATGTTGCGCTCGGGGACGTGATTTAGCAGAGGGTTGTTAGAATTGGGGATTAGAATAGAATTAGTATGGTTAGGTTGTGATTGGGCTTGATCTTTAAGGTCTTTTCCAACCTGAGCTGTTCTATGATTCTGTGATTCTAAGCGGGCAGGTTGAAGTTGTAATCCCTACTATATTGAATACACAACAGGTTGGGATGCTGGCAAAATGTCTTTGCTGACCTGACAGCTGTGTCTGTTCCTTTGGATTCATTTTAGGTCAGGTAAATGCAGAGAAATTTTATTTAGCCCTTTAATGAGTTTTAAAAAAAGCAGTTTGGCAGCTGCGAAACAGTGCTGTGCTCTTGGGGAGCTTAAGTGCCATGGATGTCTGCAGGGCTGTAATGCCCAGCACAGACCTCATCCCACCTTTTGCAAGTTAGTTCACTCTGTACTTAGTGATACTGGGTGAAGATTTACAAAGCCGCCTACAAGTGCCAGATGAATTCAGCCATGATTTATTTAAAAACTGCTGTTTGCTGTTCAGCATTAATACATTTACATGCCTTCAGCTTTCTTTCCTCTTAACCAGGAATTACTTCACATTGCTGCACTGCTTGTTCTGGCAAGTGACTAGAGGAAGTCTGAAAATGCTTCAGCAATATCTTTGAAATTCTTGTATCAATTTTGGTAATTGCTTTTTCTCCTTGAATTTACAATCTGAATGACCCGATCGTGTTCATCTTTATTTGATAGTTGGTGGCTTGTCTTGAAGCAGAACCCAGAAGTTAGCTTGTAGCAGGAGTTCAGTTCAGCTTATTGCTGGCTGAAGAAAAAAGGAGGATCTCCTTCAAACCAAACTGATTGCATCACAGCTTAATTTCTTTCTCCTCTCCCTCCCTCTACCTTTTATTCTCTCCTCCCCTCAAACATTGTTCCCTTCTTTCACCGTTGCACTTAATTATGCCTGCTACCCTTGGGCTCTGACCTCGTGCAGGCAGTGAGCACGGAGTTGTGTTAGTTGGAGTGAAGTAACACCAGTAGTCAGGAAGGAACAATGTAGTTCAGGCCAGATAAAATAAATCTTGCATTTCCTGTCAAGAAACTGGGCCAAGAGCAATGATGAGAGACAGAGGGGGCAAACCACGCGATTCAAAACTAGAGACATATGGATTAGGAACTACCACAACCCTTGCTTGCAAACAGAAAACAAAAAGCAGAGCCATTGGACGAGAGAGAAATAGTATCAGCTGCTCAACAATACAAAACTCACACCATGGGGTCCAAACCCATTGCCTGCACAGCACAAGCGGCATCTGGATTTCCTGCTACTGTACAAGATATTAATTGTCCTTTATTTTATTTAATTGATGTTTTGTGTTGTAAATTAGAGAGCTGATCTTATTCCCACTTCCTTGTTTCTATACCAAATTCCCTTTCAAAGCTGAGAGGACTCACTGATTACGAGTTGTTGCTGCTTTTGTTTTGGTTTGCATTGTTTTAATCACTCTTGGGCTGGTTTGCATAATAGCAAAAAAATTCCAAGTTACATCAGCTTTATGATGTGACACCGGTATCACAGCAGTGAGTCCTTCGCCCAGCACTGTTGAGGGAAGGGAGTATGAATGAGTCCATGAGTAAAGGCTTCAGGATCTGTCCTCAGATGAGTTAGAGCTTTGAGTGTATTTATGTATTGAGTTTATTTATGTAAAAAAGTCTGTAGGATGCAGCCAAGCTACAAAGTTAGGATTTGGAGTCTTTTTGGATTTTATTTCTGGAAAGGATATTGATGTGTGTGTGTGGGGAGTGATGTCATCTGTGGATCATCCTAACAGGTTGGGAAGCCGGGGCTCTTTGGGATGCTGCCCACGAGGGCTCTTTGGGGGTTTCCAATTGGATCCTGATCAGTTTGTGGGGGGAGCTGAAAGCAACACACCAGATATTGCAATAATGTTTAAACAGACCTAGCACTTCTCAAATTACTCTGCAAATATTAACTAATTAGATTGTTTTTCCTCCTTAGGAACAGTTAGCAAAATAGTGGCTGGGGAGCGACTGGGAATATGATTTATATAAGCATTGAAATGCTTTGTATAAGTCCCTCGCAGGAGGTCGTTAGAAAAATGTGGTTAGTTTAGGATGTGAAGAAAAATCTTTTACTACGAGGAGAGAGGAAGCAAAGAGCTGTAGTTGTTTTATTGTGGACGAAGATAATCTTTGAGCACCTCGGTTGTAAGTGCTGAGAGTTCAAAGTGGGTCTTGACAACCTGTTTGAGAGGCAACGTTTTCTATCGTGAACTGTATTTGAATGATTTTGGTAAAGTGCTTGGATGAATTCAGTATAGAGGAGGAAGATTTGTGAGCCCTCCAGAACAATTTGTTCTTTTTTTCAGGAGTGGAGAGGAAGCGTTATCACTTAGTTGGACTGAATGGGTCCAGAGATAAACAGCAAGATGAAGCTCCATCTCCTTTCTGCTAGGAGGAGGTTAGGGAATGGCTTGAGGAGGGCGTTTATGCACCTGATGACTGATTGAAAAAACGAATTTTTTTCCCCAGAATAGGGAACACAAGGAAAGGGGACTATCTGGAGCTGGAGTAACTGAGGTCAGAATCTACTGTTAGCAGTACATGCGCATGTAGCAGACAAGTTCCTGTGCACTGTGCTGCTCTGCCGAGGTGGCATGGGAGTCAGGTGGGCATAGCTTGCTGCCCCAAATGATGAGGGGCTGCTTGTGTCTGGGAAAGGGCAAGCAATGTCCAAATGCACCTTATGATCATCTTGTAGAGTGTATGGTGGGCTTGCCTGGGTTTCATCCTCAGTGAAACGAACATCCTGATGGAAAGCTTTACTGCTCTGATGCAGAACTCCAGCCACAGAGCTGTGTAGCAGGATATCAAATAGCAATATATTCAACCAGGGAAGCACTGTGTTAGAATAGCACATCTTCAAAACAAACTGAGCACGCCCTGCAGGTATCCTTGTTTCTGGGTGTTTCTGAGTGTTCTTCTTGCTGCCTGAACTCTTTCAGGTGCTGTGAATCCAGTACAGGTGCAGAGCTCACAATTAGGCATGCCCTTTGCCTGATGCAGCATGACAGCTCCATGGTGCTGGTAGAATTTGCTTTACATCTGGAACAGGATGCATTTGTCGACTCATCTCCCCATACTGTGCTGTGAGCTGAGGGGGAAGAAGGAAGAGAAGTAACTCTTTACTGGGGAGCGATATGCAAATGTCATGTATGGGATTGTACCTCTGTAAAGTTCTCAGACATTTGTGAAGTATGTTATCGCAGATCAGTAATTATGAATTATTTTGGAATGCTCCAAAGTAGGTACTTTAGCACAACAGTACAAACAAGTAAGGAATTTTTGGTCATTGGGTTTATAGCTTATTTTAGAAAAAGATAATCCAAATTTCCAGCAGAAACTGTGGGTAGACCAAATTGATTTGCATCTAAAATAGGACCTTTCCTTAGTCAGCCTTGATGGCATCTAGACCTGCACTTACTTACATCCATTTTTAGATAAAACCTTATTTTAATTCAGCCCTCACTCATTTGGGACTGAGTTAGCGTGTGGCTGACTTGCCTGTGTGCATGCCTGCATGCCACAATGGGGCTTGAGGATGAAATTTTTGCACCATGTAACCTCATCAAATTTAGATACATAAAGAAGGAGCCAAAGCCATGTGTACAGTTCATATATACAGGTGGGCTGTCCTGAGCAGCTCTGCTAGGAGACTCATTGACTGTGGCCAGGCCAGCGGGATGCCTGAAGTGAGTACCCTCCTGGATACCTGGGGAGAGATCATGGTCCTTTGAGTTCAGTTTTCAAAAGACCAGAACAATGTGAGAAGCCCTGCACTTGCACTTCAATCAGGAATCAAAGAATCTGATGCTCTAAGCACAAGATTCCCTTTGAGTTAAAGACCAGGAAAGATGCTGGGTAATAATTCTGAATTTCACTGTTGCCTATAACAGAGTTCAACATGTATGCTTGATCTAATTAAGAATTAATTTCTCATTTTGATTGCACACATCTGTTAAAGTATTAACTCACTGTATGTCAGAATTTTTCAGAGATCCAGCAAGCAGTACTCAGGGTGAAGTCTTTGCAAGTATATGTATTTGTTAATGTCGTCTCTGTTTTCAACATCCTTAAAATATTAGGGAGAAAAATAATCCAGGTCTACTGGGCCATGGACTTCTGGTGCTGATGAAAGTCTCTGGAAGTCACCATTTCACTTCCACTGTCATAGTCTAGGAAAGCGTGACTCACTGTGTCGTGACATGGACAGAACGGGAGCACTGCAAGACTCCCAGTGCCAGGAGCCCCGCAACCTGCCCAAGCAGCTGCAACAGAATGGAAGCAGGCACACTCACAGCTTCCTCCCTGGACACAGAATTGCCCGTTTCCCTCCCTCCCTAGACTGACATTTGCTGGAGTTTCCCCAGCAATTCTTCCCCTTAGAAAACACACAAAAAAATAAAATGTTAAGGTCACTTGGCTGCAAACCAGGGCATACCTTTATCCTGTGATAAATTTGCTGCATTCTCCAGCTCATACCATGAAGCTCGCATGGTAGACTTCTGTGCAAGAGGGTCAGAGTTTAGGCCTGGCTACAGAAGCTTGATTTGGAAAGTTTCAGTGATTGTATGTAGTATATTTAGTTTTTATCTTTTTTTTTTTTTTTTTTTTTTTTTTTTTTTTTTTTTTTAGAAACAGAGGAAAGTTCATGAGATGAAACTATGTTTAAAGCAAATTGCCAAGCCGAACATTTACAATTAGGGGCAGGTTAAGGTTGTCCCTCCAATCACACTTCTGCCCTCTTGTGTGAATGCCCTGAGATACACTTTCCAATTGCAAGAACCTGGACTCATTTTCCACCGTCAGTGCAGAGATTCAAGTGCAGAGATGGACACACAACGGGACAGAATGAATGGGCAAGTCTTTAATGCTGACATTTCCTAGCTTGGAAATGCCTGCCTTTAACCATTTTCTCCAGTGTTTTTGAATGTACACTCTGTTATTATTGATTTCAGAATAAACACTTCAGTACATTTGAAGAGAGATATTTTTCTCTTGTTCAACTTCTCTGAAGCTCCACAGTTTCATCAGAAATGAATTTGGCCCATTATATCTAATGAATCTTATATTCCAAAATCAATATTAATAATGCCAGGTGCTCTTTTTAAAGAGGTTGAAGACATTCATATAGTCTGTGTAAAGTTCATATGAAATGATACTACTCTATTCTTTATTCATCCTTTTGGTTAATAAATAATCCTTCAGCTTTTCGGTAGTTGGTTACTGGGATCCTCTTGAACATCTGTATTTATCATTTAGGAAACCATCACCAGTAAATCTTTCTTCATTCCAATTTTGACAGGAAGCCCAAGCTTTCTAGGATCATTGGCTACTTGTCGTTTTGTTCTTTTCAAATATATATAAACTGCTCTACTGGTGAGTTGCAGTTTATCAGTGAAGAAATTGTTTAGCAAAAATACTGCATCGGAGAGGCGCTAAGAAGGAAAATCAAGCATCCACTTGCAGAATCTGTGTGTTTGCTGAGACTTACCATTTCATCTGGGAATATGAGTGACTCACAGAGGTTGGAGGGACTCATAATTTCCATACTATAGCACTGTTCACTAGGATTTTCGGACTTTTGTATTTATCATTAGAGGCAACGTTACACAGTGCCAAAGAAAAAAATCCAGCCTTCATAATGTGCTTTCCTGATTGTAAATGGGGCTGGATATCCTGTACTGAAATGTCAGGTTAGATCCTTTGTAAACTCTGAAGCCTATTCTCAGAATAGAACACTTCTGGAGTGTATTAAATTGGTGTTAATTGAGAAACGCATATGCCAATGACATTTTAAGCTACGCTAAATAAAACCAAACCTTTAGCAGGTCCCTATCACAGAGAGATCCTGAGATTTCACTGAACCTGCTGCTGCCGTCATCTTTTTTCCATCTATGCATATGTTGCTTGCAATGATATATGGTAACTCCTGATGCAAATACCACTCATGCTGTTACAGCTTAAAAGGCCCAGAAATAGCATGCAAACACAATGTCTGTTTTTTTCTATTTCACATTATAAAAACCTATGACCAAACAGCTGAAAGTTTGATTCATTTTCCCTGCAGTTTTCTTGCTAGCTGACTTAAAACATTCATTTAGTGCTGCCAGTAATAAAATAAATTCATGATCTCTTTTTTGGGGGGGACTAACTTGGCAAGTGTCTTAGAGTTCTCTGGCTCCTGCTGAAGCCGAGCCACAGGCCCATGGCTCAGGACCCGTCCTCGCACGACCCACTGCCCAGTATACCCACTGACTCCACTTCCCTGACACGGCTGGCCCATCAGGCTTTAAGCGTATCGGTAAAGTACACGTGCTTTATCTGAAGATAAATAAAGCCATTTGAAAAACACAAAGCAAAATTGGGGTTGAAGTCCCAATTGTGTCAATATACTCATGAGATGTGGCAATATTTTGTTGCACATTTGATTTGTTACTGAAAAGAAAGGGCAACCTGGAAGCTGCCTAGGGCTGGGTCTGGCAGCAGGCAGCTCAGCAGAGCAGTGATGAAATCCTGCTCTAGTATTGATACACATGCTTTTCCAAGCTTGCTTTGCAGGATTGCTCTCATTAGAGCCTTAGAGTCTTCTGCTGCAAGTTAAGGCAAGAGGTCAAGAGCCATTTATGAAGGATCTGGTGCCATTATGCTGGTGTGATTTAGCTAGGAGTGAAGCTCTCCCTGGTAGCTCATTGATTGCCAAATGACAAATCTCCCTGCAGCTTTGCTACTAAATAACTTTTTACCTTTGAACAAGAATTCCGAGGGTTTTTTTTCCTCAAACAACTCATGTGGCTCTTATTTGAAGAAGCAGGAATACATTTGAAGATGCATTGTATTGTAAACGTTCAGTGCACTGTAGTACCTCTTTTGGTTGGAAGATGATTCGCGCTCTTCTCCTGAATATGTACTGGAGGTGTTGAGAGGTGCTTATTTCCGATTTAGTGCATTTACAAGCAAGAATAAATAAACAGTAAATCTTTGGAAGGAATTTGGTGTCTATAAAACCCAGACTTGCAGGTTCCTGGCTCCTTACTTTTGGGGAACAGGAGCCTCTTTCCTGGTTGTTTCCCCATGTTGTGGAGAAGTGCCTACTTGATATACAGCTGAGGGGGCTGCTCCTCTCCTAGTGGGTGCAAGAAGTGTTAAGATGGTGCAGGGCCCAACTTATTCTCTCCTGTGCCTCTTCCATAAATCTTGATTTCTTTTCTGTGTGCTTTAAGAAGCTTATCATATGTGCTGGAAATCTTCTCAGATCAAATGTATTTCTGGTGGTTCAGGTAGAGCCTCGGCGTGTGGGAACTCTGGAACCAGTAGGAATGTGTTGCTGCCTAGGCCAAGGTCAACCTGTAGCTGTGCTCCGGGTTGCAGGAAGCTGAACCCTGGCCTGTCAGGAAAGATAGATTCACAGAACCATTGAATATCCCAGGTTGGAAGGGATTCACAGGGATCATCGAGTCCAACCCACAGGTCCACACAGGACTGTCCAAACCCTATGTCTGAAAGCATTGTCCAAATACTCCTTGAACTCCAGCACTTGGTGCCATGCCCACCGCCCTGTGGTGCAGCCCCTGTCCCTCAGCCCCACTGCCCTCCCCTGACACAGCTCCATGCCGTTCCCTCGGGCCCTGTCGCTGTCACACAGAGCAGAGCTCAGCGCTGCCCCTCCGCTCCCTGTGAGGAGCTGCAGCCGCCATCAGGCCTCCCCTCAGCTCCTCTGCTCTGCGCTGAGCAAACCCAGAAGTGAATAAAGCCATATATTTTTAATAGAAATATCACCCTTCCAAATCTTCTTTTGTGTTAGATCGAGTGTTTGGGGGGTTTCTAATTCAGAATATGTGTTTTTCCTATCAGCCTATTTGTTCTGTTCTTGTTTGTTATATGTAGTACAACACATGGATTTGAACAAGTGCCTAAAATGCACTGCAGGGAAGTTAGTATCTTTATTTGGATGAGAAATCACAGAGAAATCACAGAGTGGGAACACTGAGGCAAGAGAGAGACTTCTCCATTGTCTGTCCAGGTTGTCTGTCTGCCTGTCCTCATGCTGCAGTGTCCCACCAGCAGCCACGGCAGTAGGTCTGGAGACTCACATGCTTTACTTACTAGCTGGCTGTTTGCCCTGTGAAAGACTTTTCACGGGATAGTTATGCTGAATTAGGTTATAACACACTTAATTGTGAACTTCCTTGTCATTTTTCTTGGTGCCTTGCTCTCCCATTAATGGTGTCTCTGTGTTTGAAGGCCTGGCAAGGTAATGCTATCATGCGGAGTTGTTCTTTTCTCCCTGTGTAGGGATGATAGCTGCCTTGAAGCCAGCATACAACCAGGGAGTTACATGTTTGAACATGCTGCTATTAACCCTGGGCTGGGGACTCCTTCAGTGATAACACTGTAGATTCAGGACTTGGGCTGTGTAGAATTTAACATAAAATATTATGATCGCTTTGTCTGTTTGCCCGTCTGTCTATCTGTCCATCTATCTAATTGACCTGTGCACATGTTGGAATCACAAGGGGAAGGTCGGTGGGAGTTCAGAATGACAGAAAAAAGGTCGGTTTTTGCGTTGTGTGCATGTGTTTCTCAAGCTAACTGATGAGGCGTCTTGGCACGATGTTCCCATTTAAAGAGACAGCTCCGTCCATTTGGAGGACATGAATGCCCCTCTTGTGAAACAGTAAAGTTATTCGCGAGAGGTGACTGTTTTATGGCCATTCTAGTGATAATGTTGCCTTGCTGGTATCTCCTGTGATTCTGCTGAACTTGTCAGAGATAAGGCTGGAATGCGTGGCAGGGTCCAAGATTTTGTTTGTGCTTAATTAGGACATCTGTACGTTCACACATGATGTCAAATAGAGAAAGGGAGAAGCCTTCTCACCCCGCAAAGGGGCTGCATGATCATGATGAGCTCCAGGCAGCATGTCTAAGAGGGTGTGCAGTGCAACAAAATTGCTTGGAAATACTTCACTCTGCAACTATCTTGTTTTTAATGTGGTGCCAGCGCTCTTTTTTAAACTTTATTTTTTTGTAGGTGAGCCCAAGACACAGAGCTGAAGACTGAGTCCCTGTGCAGGGTCGGTCCCGTCCCACACTCCAGAGCTGCCTGATTTACGGCAGCAGCAGCAGCTCACAAAGAGCCCATTAGGCAGGCGGAAGTCCCTCGCAGGGTTACGAACCAGACAGTCTACACCAAGGCAGGTCAAAGGGTGAGCTTTCTGTTTACCGAATCTGTAAATAGCTAATTATTCAGCTCGGCAACAGGGCAAAGCCCCACATAGGATATAAATCCCCAGCAATTCAATGTTATCTGGCGCTGAGCTGATTTTAGGTCCAAGTATCCCTTGCAGTAGCGAAGGGGAGCTCTCTGCACTTTAAAACCTTTCAGGGCCGTGGTACAATACTGTGAGACCATTAAGGAGCCCTCACGTGCCAGAAGCAGTTTAACAGGCCCGGTGTTGGGCACTTAATTGTGTCAATAATTATTCACGCATTAGCACCAGCTCCTCCTTAAAGTGTGGACTGCAGTGACTCATTAAGTTATTACTAGGATTCATTACCAGTAAAATTAGCCTTTTTTCAAAGTGCAAAATTTATGTTTTGTAGGAAAATATTGTTAGGAGTGCAACAGCTTTGCTCTACTCCCTGCTTGGTGTGGATGAAAACAAGACTGTATGGAGATGAAGTGATATTTTTGTCCAAAAAGAGGCCATCAAAATTAAGAGGCAGACAAATGGGAAAGAGCCTTGCATTTTCTTCTTCTTCTTTTTCTTTTCTTCTTTCTTTTTTCTTTTTTTTTTTTGTATGGGAAGGTTTATGTGCTTAAAAAGGGGGGTAGGGAAGAAGTCGCATTCCTGCCTGGCTTTGGCTGTCAGTGCTGTGTGTACCGTTTTCTCCTGTTGAGGCTGAGCAAGATGCACGGTGTCTTTTGATGAATAAAGTGTTAATATATATGCAGCTGTCTTTACATTAAGTGCTGCCTGGTGCACTTTGTTTCTTTAAATGCCGATCATTTACAGTGAGCGTGTACAGTATATATGCCTGGAGGGAGAGCAATTGTTATACAACTCTTTAATCCGAACCGTGATTAAAACCCCTTTTGTTCCTCCCTCCCTGCATTACTCCAGCCTATCATCTTCTTGGAGAAATCATTTGGCAAGTAGATACGTGTATATTTTAAGAGAATAACTCCTTTAGAGAATCAGTTTTGCTTTTGTTCTGCTTTTGGAACTTAGTTTTTTGCATTTCAATATGCAGCACTGTTCAAAAGGCGTAGGAGGGTCATACCCAATTTTTGTGTGAATAAGGTATAATTCAAATATGATGTATGCAGATATCATCACTTCTACAATAATTATCCAGATTGTTTGTTTAGTGGGAACATACTTTCGAGCAGGGGTTGGTCAGTGGCAATCACGGAGTGTGACATAGCCGGGAGAAACGACAAAGAACATGTGAAGCCTCACACTGTGAAACGCTGCGCTGTGCCGAGACTGTCTGCTCGGGGAATCATTAGGAGTTTGGAAGGTGAGGGCCACAGCGGTTTCAGAGAGAAATGTAAAGCAGGATTGGGAGGCTCGTGCTCAGATCTTCGAGAGAGGCTGGGGTTTAGCATTCTGTTTCATGTGGAGACCAGCAGTTAATATGGTCCTTGTTGAAACTTGAAACAGCTCTATTAGGAGCTTGATTGGGGAGAGGAGAAGAGACTGAGAGTAAACAGAAATTTGCGGTCTAAAGATGGGCTTAATTGTACACAACGCTTCTTGCCTCTGTGCGGCTTATTCTAATCACTCCAAATGGCAGCGCGCACGCACGCACACACACACACAAATTTGATCTGCTCAAGCAGATAAAACTGCTATGTGTGTAATATTGCCAGGCTGGAAGGAAAAAAAAAAAAATGGACATCTGTTTAACAATTCTCTATTGTAGACAGGATCATAGGAACACTGTTGCCTGCCTGTCGTGTTCAATCAAAATGAATAAAATGCTGATTTAAAAAAAAAAAAATCAGGCGGAAGAGAGCCTTAAAGTATTTGCTTACACTTTTTTGTTTTAATTTCAGCAGCACAATGAGGAGGGGGAATCCCAGGGGCAGGGGGAGGTTTCAGTAACAGTGAAGGGAAGATTTTGTTTTGGTTTGGTTTTTTTATCCTCAGTACAGCCGGGAGAGGCGAACAGCAGTCGGAACTAATTGTAGCTCGCTCAGGAAAGTCTTCATTAGCACTTGCCACACATGGTTACCAGATGTGCCGAAGAAGGGTGGGAGCGGGGGGGAAGGGTTATGTGGAGAATGGGCTACACACTTAAACCTAATAATCTGCCTTTTGTTTTCGGATCTATTGTGTTGGGGAGGGGAAGAATAGCAAGAGGGAGAAATCCTGGCTGCTTTTGATGCAGCCAGACCCAGTTAGCTGAATGGCATTCCTTGTCTTGCAGCCTCCTCCAAGGAAGGAAAAAACCCTCAATCACGGCCAAGTAAAGAGGGATTGAAATTATTTATTTAATTAATTAATTAATTTCAGGCTATCAGTGAACTATTATCCTACTGATCCCAGCTGAAAGTATTTGGATAACCAAGTAAACCAGTACCTTTCTGGGCAGCTCTGAATTTGAGTTGGGTTTCTTGGTGGGTTAGCTGGGCTCCCCGAGTGCTGATGGGGCTGTTGAACTTTCAGTTCATGCACACTGCACAGTGAGTGCAAGTTGTGGACAGTGAAGCTGAGTCCAGAAAAAGGATAAGAGCTCTGTGGTCCTGTTGGTGGGCCCTGAGGTTGTCACTATAGTCAGACTTCTAATCTCCTATGTATTGTTATGAACCCCCCCCCCCCCCCCCCCCCAAACACATCTCCTACACATTGTGACTGTTGCTGCTGCAGACCAGATCATGGTCTGGTGACCCACGTAGATGATTTTTATGGGAGCCAGTGTTAATTTTACTACAGACATTACTATAAATGTTGCTCATTTCTCCCTAGAAGAAGAGCTCCCCTTCTTCCTCCTCCTCACTTCATGGTGAGCTCCAGGGGAGCATGGAATAGGGAATTCTGTGCAGCCCTTCCTACCTTCTCCCTGTTCTGCAGCACTGCAGCCCCTCTCCCCTGTTTCTGAAACCTTCCCATAAGTAGTTTTCCATACTGTCACTGTATGTGCTTGGATGTCCTCTTTCTCTCAGGACTCCCCTCTTTATCTCAGTGACAAGGGAGCTTTGCAGCGTTTGGATGACAAGGCACTGATGATTCTTTGAGTTCTAAATAATCAGGACCGAAGGTTTAATTATGGCACTACACATGATATGCACAAGATTTATCACTCTGGTCATGTGAGAGAACAGCACTAGATGAACTTCTTTCTACTAATTAAGCACTGTTTCCCTTCCTCCTTGAAACTGCAAGGAGGTATAAACATGGAAAATTACTTACATTAGAGTGAAATGAAGACATTTTTGGAATCTTAAATAATCTCAGTTGAACCTAAATCTTGTGGGCCCATCCTTGTTTTATCCAGCTCAGTTTGCTGGTTTGTAATCCCTTCCTGCTTTGGAGACTGAAAATGTTCTCGCTCACAATCTCAAAGCAGAGCAGATGTTGCATAAACAGAAAATAGGTTCTGTGCACAACCTAATCTAAGCACAAAGCACAGAAAAAGGTTTGAATGAATGCAAGCTAATCATGGCACAAATGTTCTGTACTTTGGGACTTTGGATCAAGTCTTTTTCTAAATATATTCTGCCTAGCAGATCCCAGATATACCATTCACTTTTTCTGAATGGCAGCTCCCACCTGCAGCTTTCTGTATAGGTCGCTCCAAAAGTAATGCCTCCTACTTGTTTGTGTGGAAACTACAACAGATACAAAGACCACAATAACACCGTTTGATAAAGTCTCAGCTACAAAACACTACTTTGAAACATAGTCACCACCATTAGCTAAGCATTTTTGCCTGCAATGAGCAAGAGCCTGCATATTGCAGTCCTAAAAATCTGCGCCAGTATGAGTGACCCATTTCACAGCTGCTATGATAGCACCATTACTAGGAGGATGTTGCCCACACAGTCCATCTTCCATCAGCCCAAAGAGATGGAAGTCAGAAGGCACCAAATCTGGGCTAAACGGTGGGTGTGGTAGGACAAAACAGCCAAAACTGGCAATTTGCTCCATGGTCTTCCTGGCATGGGCCGTGGTGTTATCATGTTATCATGTAGTGATCAGAGTAGATGGTTTGTCCAGGTTCCAGGAAATCCTTTCCTATCCCAAAAGACAGTGCACAGCACTTTAACCAGTGAAGACTTTCTCTCAAACTTTTTCTTTGAATTGGAATTCAAATGTTGCCGCTCCATGGACTGCTGTTTTGTCTCTGACTTCTAGTAGTGACACCATGTCTCATCACCACTAATGATGCAATCCAGGAAACTAACTTTCAGCCACATATTGGTCCAAAGTGTTTTACAACAAAGGATTTACAAACCTCTGACATTGTGGGCCAACATAATGAAACAGGAGGCAGTACTCTCGGAGTAACCCTCTTAAATTTTTTCAGAATAAGGTAATGCCTGTCAGCTCAAGCTCACCAAAGCAAATGACTGGTAAGAGTTAATCTATTCCAGTCTTTCTTGCATGTGTGAATGACTTCTTCACCCAGTGATCTTGTTTTTCCAGGTTTAAATTCATCAAAGTCCAGGAATCCATCTTTCAGGGTCCCCCAAGGGAAACAATAAAGCTTAATTACTCATAGTCTCCTTCACCCTGTTGGAATTGGTCAGATAAAGATAACTAACATATGCAGAATCACTGAGCGTATGGTTTCCCAACAATAGCTTAATAAACTGCCAGGTATGCCCCATGAAAAGTTTAATAAAATTCACCTATTTACCATCCTAATTTTGCTGTAGCTGCTATTCCATCCATTGTTTTCATTAATAAAAGTAAGTGCCATATTTGCAATTTCTATAAAGATATCACATTATTTACAAAAGAATAAATTGTGGTTGTGCCAACATGCGGTATGCAGAGACAGTATCTCCACTTACAATAATCTTCTATTAGAAAAACCAACACTGCATGTTGGATATTTTTATTAAGTTCTTCTGGAGAAATCTACACATTTTTTTTCAACTGTTATCACATGTATGTTCTATTGCATACGTGGTACAATCACAGCAGTACACAATAGTGTCACATTGCAGTTGATTTTTCTTTTTAACATACTCCACAGAGATATTAAACAGAATTGTAAATGGCTCTCTGGCTCAGGTGCTTGTGCTCTCAACTCAGTGGGTTTTCAGCTGTGGGCTTTAGTAGAACTTAGTGCTTAGTGCTGAAATATGACACACTGAATGTAACTTTCAGACTTCCTTCATGTTATTAACTTCATCTTTAATTATTATAAGTTAATTATTTAAGCATTCTATTAACTTGGAAATGGAAAGCAGAATGATCAGTTTTGCTTCCTGCTTTTTGTGCATTTCCATGATGAAGTCAAGGTTTCAGGCAAGAAGGCAAATATTTTTATGCAGATGCAAAACTAATCAGCCAAACATGAAAATATTCCTACGGGATTTCCTGGAGGCCTTGCTGGGGATACTGCAATGCAAATAACATATAATGCAAATAATAAATAATTTGGCTTGAGTATTGTACAGCAGTGGGATTCAGTTAGGGACTTGAAGTAGCGGGTAATCCACATGAACTAGCACTGCCATCCTTTTTATGATGCTCGGAATAGCATGATTTTGCTGCCTGGATCTCCTAGCATGCTTTTTTCTTTGCCCTCACAGTATTCTTCTATAATGTACTCCATCAAAATGCATGCTTCCACACAGATGATGTCATTTAAGCGGAAAAGAATTGTAAATCCTTCTTTGCCCTCCTGTAGTTTCTCCTGGGTAGCCAACTGAGCTCAAGCTACTTTTCTTTCCAGCATGATACATAAGCAATCAATATGATTTATTTTCGATATGCATATCAACAGTACTCTGTGTAATTAGAGAGTAGCCAGCTCCAGAGAGTAGCCAGCTCCAGTCTAATGGTACGCAGCAATTACGTATGGCAAAGCTTTTGGTCTCCGTGATTTGCAATTTCACCAGTGCAAGACACGTGACTGAGATGACAGGCCGGGAAGGTTCGCTGTAGTGTTAGGAAAATGCAGAAGAGCAAGTTTACTGGGGAGACTACAAATAGCTTTTCTGTTTGTCGGGGTAATGACTTGCAGATAGATAGGCAGCACAGGAACACGATGCTTGTCCTTGTCCCCTCCCAATGGGTGTGTTGTTCAGGGGAGCTCATGAGCACCTTGGGACCCATGCTGGCGTGAAGATTCCCACCTAGTTCTGTGGCTGGCACGGGGGGGGGGGGGGGGGGGGGGGGGGGGTCACAGCTCTCAATCTCTGCCAAATTCCACTGTGTTTCCAGCTCTTACAGTGGATGTGCAGGTGTTGGCTCTGACAGTAAAGGTTTGGGATGCAACTGCTTGTTTCTTCTCAGTTACAGTTGAGATCAGAGAGAGGAGGCTAGGCTCATGCTTTTTTCTTGGGTGTAAAGGAAAGTGTTGATAGGGGATAAACATCGTGATGTGAATACTTCCCCATCCTTTTTTTTTTTTTTTTTTTTTTTCTTTAACCTTAGGTCTGCTGAAAATGATACAGGGTCAATTTGCTTTAGGAGTGACTCTTTTTAATTTTTACTGGTTGGGATGTTTACAGTTTTACCATACACGTGGGAAGAAACAAGTACAAAATAAGAGGCATTCTTGGCAAAAAATATTTTTAATTTTGTTTGACTCAATTCTGTTTCAGTGGTGAAATAGATGAAATCCCCAACACCATGTCTACAAATTTATCATGCAATCTTGCAACATGTAATGTCTTTTAAAGCCCCATTCTGAGAATTACATGTGTAAGAGTCTTGACCTCCTCTTGCATAAAAGTGAGCTTTTACTCCAATGAATTGCAAAGAAAACTTGAAAATAGTGTGGGGACACCTTAAAGAAGTAAGAGAAAGTTAAAACAAAAGGGTCTTAAATGCATCAGGAGATATCTGTATATTTTGAGGTCATTTGTTTCTAAACATCACTGCGGCAAATCCTAGGACTTCACTACATTGATGACTTCTGTGTGCTTGGAACTAGTGGTACTAAATAGATTTTTCAGACTATCCATCTTCTCCTGAAGTCTTTTATTTTGTCCTAACTTAGAACTGTGTGCATCATCCAGGACGCAGGGTCTTGCCCTTTCCCAGTGCTCTCTGGTCCCAGGCTGGGCCGGTGTCCTTGCTTGGTCCTGGCTTCCCTCTGATCTCAGCTGGACCCCAGAAAGAAACCCGGGGTGGGTGACAGAGTGGAGCACTTGCAGCCCTGCCTTCCCCCCAACACTGGACTCAACCTGTATCACCTCCCCACATGCCAAGTGCCTTCATTTTGATTCAGCCCCAGAAACAGTGAGTTGTGGTTAAATGCCAGCCGTCTCTTAAAGTTTTGAGGAGAACAGAAAGCAGATGATATAAAGCATGAAGTAAGTATTTAAGTAAATGTTTTAATCTCACTTGGGGCAGTTTAAGAAAATAACAAAAACATACCACACATGTTTTTCTGCACATAATCATTCTTGATGTCATTTGCCTTTGTTGTCAGCAAAATTAAGCAGCATAATGTTTTCGGAAAGGTTGTGTTTGGGATTCAGCAGTAAGCCTCAGCTCATGGCATGGGCACTCAGCCTTGGCTAAGGCAGCCTGCAGCACCTGAGCAGCTCTGTGGAGCTCATGGTTTTAAAAACAGCCCCTGAATGCTGAACAATCACCCAATCTTGCCCCAACTGTGAATTGAGATCACAAATGCTAATTCTTCAATTTCATCTGAAAGTATAGCTTGCCAGCTTTTAGCCTGTTTCTGATTCACAAGGGAATGGAAATGATGTAGTATCACTCACTGTATTGGTTTTTAGAGATAACATACTGTTATCCAAGGCGGAAAGAGAAAAAAAATAATAATTCTGTCCCAAATTGGCTTGTATTCAAAATTCTGTGCAAAAGTTTCAGTGTTTGAGTAGAATTTTGTTTCACCAGGCAGTGTAGCTATGATCTTCTCCATTAAATGGAAAAAAGCAGCAGCAGCATGTCGGTGCATTATCAACTAATACTGTTTAAAGAAAAATAAAAATAACCAATTGACAGCAATTTGCCGTTCATTTCTTGCCTTCTGTAACCAAATTTCTTACAGTTTAGGAAAATCAGGATTATTTTCGTTTTTATAAGAAAGGAACATCCATTCAACAGACAATAAAAGCTGTTTTAAACCTGTTAAATACTGTGAAATAGATGTGTACAGTTAATTAAGGTATGTGTTGAATAGTAATTATGTCATCCTGAGGGATTTACAAATAGAGTCTAGTTAAAATTTGATTCAATCTTCTATCATTCACAGAAGGTACAAATTATTATTCATTTAGTGTTCTCTGATTTCAGTTCTAAAGGTAATCCAGAAAAAAGGGAGAGGGATTTCTGTTTTATCAGCATTGTTTAAGAACTAAGATCCCTTAATTATCACACTGTACCAATAATCTGCTACCAACTTACTGAAGCAGTCACTCAGCTTTGAAACTAACAATTTACCCCGCAAGCAGAGAAAGATATAAGAAAAAGTGTTTAGTCAGCAAGCGAATATACCAAATTGTATGTTTTGTCTTTTGTTGGTGCTAATGTTTCTGAGATGTGTAAACGTGAGTCACTTACACAATACCTTTCAATCAAATGCATCAAAGCAAATGAGAAAGATATCACAAGAGAAAAAAAAAAAGGCAAAGGTGACATAAAGCTATGCTTCCCATTGTTTCCAGCTCCGGAGCCTTTCTCCAGGCTCTTACTTTTTAAGAAACACTAGTAGACTCTTTGCTTTATTCACTTTTGTAATTTCTTATCATTGTAACAAAGAGTTCTGATCACCTGATGAAAGTAGTATGGATTCTTTTCCGAGAAAGTTATTTATGATGACCATAAAAGAAAAACTTTACTATGTTTCCAAATTACAGTAACTGGCAATCCCAATAGTTACATTCAAACCAGCCTAAAATGAAACAAAATGTTTTATGAAATATTTTTACATCTTGAAATGAAAACTGAAGGTTTCAAAGGAACTGTGAGAATTCTCAGGAGGCCAGAAGACTCCAGGAGCTAATGGTGGTGTGGTAGAAACGTTACATTTCTGTTCTGCTCAGTTCAGAGGCCCAGCCTCTATCTGCGCTGACTTTTATTCTTTGCATCTGAGCTGTCAGGAAAGTTTTGCCAAAACTGTAGTCCTTTCTTGATTTTTTTGTTTTGTTTTGGTTTTGTTTTGTTGCATTTCAACTTTTTAAGCTTTTGCCACAAAATTTCCATGCTAAGCAAACAAACAAAAAAAACAACCAGCAGTACTCTACGTAACTACCAAAGACATCAGATATTACTTGAGGTTTTCAGTGTGAGCTAAAAGTACATAATCCATGTGTTATCTGAGCAGTTGTTTGGGCTTCTGTGTAAGTAACTTCCAGTGTATTTAGACTGGATATATTTCTTGTGCAGTTTTATTACACATGGACAGATGTTCGCCTGCACTTCTTGCACGGTACATTTTCATATTGATATCACTGTGTCTAATTTTGTATGTTTAACTACTTTATGAAGTTGAACGTTTTTTGAAAAGCAGTTCAGAAGTAAAACGTAATTAGCAACGTTCTCATGTCTCTAGCCTAAGTGGCATTTTGGTGTGGTGAGTAGAAGAACCTGTGTTATCTGTAGTTGGTTGGGTTGGGCTGAGCATTTTGGAGGGAGACAAGTGGCTTTGACAGTTCCAATTTTCTCTGCATTTCCCATCATGCTTGATTTTGTGTCACAACTGCTTGCTTACAGTAAGGTCTGGAGAACTGCCCGTTGGAAAACCAGAGTCCTAATTGTTCCTTGGAGTTTGGAGGAATATTTAGACACTTTCTCATAAAGACCCTTAGAATGCTTTACAGAAGTAGGAAATATTGTATTGTGAACGGGGTTTCCAAGGGTTTTAGCAAGATAAGAAAATGTTGCTGCTTATCTGTGATTTGAAAAGAGATGAAGGGTCAGTGAGTTAGAGATACATGAAATCTATTGCACATTTAGTAGGAGCTGCAGGGGAGGAGTGTTTCTCACTGGTGGGTTGTTTGAGTGGAAGGGGAGAGAAAGAGGCAGCTTCTAAGTGAAGGGGAAAGACTGGAAAAAAATGTCAAGTAAAATCAGATAAATCTTTAAATCTTAAAGAAACAGCCATACAGCTTTGAGATGGCTACTGAAAAGAAGAGAGCACACCAAATGCCTGCCCTGTCTGAGGGCAGATGTCAACATTTGATTGTTGTTGATGCTTTGGGACTTAAAAAAATCATGTCCTTTCAAGTTAGCTGGGGGAAGAGAAAGGGATGGCCTCTTTAGCCACCTGTGATTTTGGAGGATTGTACACAAATGCAACTCAGTCTGCTGGGCTCTAAGCATAGCTCAGCTGGGGTTCACCTTGTCTTCCCAAATGCCTCAGGAAAGTTGTGTCTGGAGCTGGAAATGTACTGGAGTTGGTCAGAAGGGTTGTATTAGGAACTGGAAATCTATTGGAGGTGGTCTGGGGAAGATTTCAGGCTGTACCTGACCCCAGCCAAGAGTTATCCATTTGGACACTTTCCTTCTCAGCGGCAAGAACTCTGAAGATGGGCAGTGTTTGATTTCAGGACCCACCTATGCCAAACTTGGCGGTAGTGGCTAGTTGGTCTTCAACTAGAGAAATCAATACTCCTCATCTTTCTAAGCATATTCATATCTGGCTTCCATGTGATGTAAATTGCAGGAGCTGCTGGCTCACTGCTGGTGCTCAAGCTGGGGGTGAAAAAGATGACTTTGTTGCTGCCTGACCTGCCATCTTCTGTGGAAGGCAGAAGAAAGCTGTCTTAAGGACCTTCTCTATATCACAGTGGCAGTGGATATATTTAGTCACCACAGTGAGCTGTGTAGATCTTAATTGGTACACCAGCATTTGTGTCACCTTTATTCACAATTCATTGACAGCAGTCTGAGGCAGGTAATGAGTATGATTTGAGTCAAGGAGAGGTGCATGAGAAGAGTGATGCGCATCTCACAGGTCTGAGAGTCGGGTCTGTGAAGTTAGAGCCTAATATTCAAGAGAGTTTACTAACTGGAGAAAAATTTGTTACAGTTTTCTTTTGCTGTATTTAGAGTACATTGAGAATGCATGACCTGTCTTTCCTCCAATAGACTGAAAGCTTCAAAGTCACTGTTTGCACACTAATGTTGAAGGTCTTCTATATTAATAGTCTCAAGTTGCACCAGGGGAGGTTTAGGTTAGATGTTAGGATGAATATCTTGACAGAGGGGGTGGTCAAGCACTGAAATGGGCTGTCTAAAGAAGTGATGGGGTTCCTATCCCTGCTGGTATTTAAGGAATGTGTGGATGTGTCACTGAGGAAAACGTTTTAGTGATGGACACAGCAGTTTGGGTTGGTGGTTGGACTTGGTCACCTTGAAGGTTTTTTCCAATCTACACAGTTCTGTGATTCTGTGTTTAACTGACTCAAGAATTTGAAGCTCTATGTAAAACAGTGTGGCAAGTCCCTTTAGACTTTATGGAAGTCCAGATTTGTTTGCCATAAAGCACTAATATGAATGAGTATGAATATTGGACAGTTCATTTTCCAGAAGGTGCTGAAGAGTGCTTCCTAGTGAAGATTTTTACAGTGAAGTAAAGCACCATGAAGTCTTCAACCTTACTCGAGCTGCAATCACTTATATATAGGCACTGAGTTATAGTTTTGCATCAAAAAGTAATAACATCTTCCGCTTCAGAATTTATTATACAGGAGGATTTCCTGTATATCTACAGAAATCTACAGATTTTCCTCTTTTACAGGCTAGTAATTGGACTAAAGTTTTGGACTTGCACAGTTAAAGCTTGAATCTTGCTTTTGTGCAGTAGAGTGCAAGTGTCTGCAATAGCTTCTAGTGCACTTAGAATAATTTGTTGCTGAGCCTCTAATACTAAGAGATTTCAAAAATCATGCTTGTATTTTAGAGCTGGTGGAATGGTTGAGGAATTTACATCTATCAGAATATGCATTCCATGTAATTTGGATTTAATGACTTAATATAGCATAGGCAAAAGTGTTTCTGAGGATGTGAGCTTTCCATGACAATCCATGTTCCATGACGGTAGGCATTTCATCTTAGTTTTTGGTTGCATGCTAAGAAATCAATATGTAAAGCAAAAGCGAGCAGATACTGAAAAGAAAAGCATCAGAGAAGTTGAAGTCATTTAGTGGGTTGGCATTTAAAACTGGCATATGTTCCTGAGTGTGAAAAGGCTTCAGAATTGTGGTAATTCACAAATCACTTCTTCCCTTTCAACAGCTAATTCAGAGGCAGAAGTCGTGTGAGCAGCCCCTTGGAAAGAGGAGCAAGGGCAGTTTGTGACAGAATTGAGTGGAGATGATCCCAAGCTGAAAGCCAAAACAGGATCTTCATTTAAGTTCAAGTGATCTGGAATTTTATTCCAGCACCTAACACAGGTAAGAGACTCCCACAGAGTGTGGGCATGCATTTCCTAAGGCAATAGAATGTGTGAATTCATCAAGAGTTACAGGTTTTGAAACTGGAAACGTGGTGCCAGTTACCAATACCAGTCTTTTTTGTAGTTTTGATAGACATTTAGGTATCTCTGTCAGCTAAATCAGGTCACAGAGCCATGGTGCTTTTGTCAGCAATCCTGCAATAGTAAATATAAATATCTGTGACCAGAATTTAAGATTTTGAATTGACTCACATTGAATCTAAAATCCACAAACTTGTCCAAGAGAAAAACGGTGTCTTAGATGTCATTTCCATGTAAGAGAAGTTCCATTCTAGTAGAAAAATGAGCTAAACAAGAGGTCTACATGGAAGTGGTAACTGTTCTTGGTTCTTGGCCCCTTTCTGAAACTTATTCCTGGAGGAAATAAATTTGGTCCTGAACTGTGTTGCTGTTATGGCAAAAAAAAAAAAAAAAAAAAAAAAAAAAAAAAAAAAAAAAAAAAAAAACTTTGAAATTGCAGCTTGCTTATTGAAATATTGTGAGAGATTGGACCAAGAGAGAGGCTGCTCACACCATCCAGGGAGGGTCAGCTGCAGACAGATGTGTGGCAAAAATGATTTTTCTGGACTGATGGGAAGAACCCTCCAAGAAGGAAAAGAGGGCTGCACTTAACTCATGTTTAAATTCATTACACTGAAGCTTCTTTGCTCTTTTTCAGCCTCTTAAAGCTTTCATATTTGCTCTTGGGCATGAGCTGCCAGATTCCTAGGCAGATCTGGGCTTTCCTTGTTCCTTTACAGAGTTAAGAACTGTGGAGTCCATGTAAAAAGCCCTGCCATGCTGGTTACTTGAGAAGTCATGTTAGGTGGGAGTGAGGATGTACTCAGTATATACTCTCTGGAGCTACAGTATATTTTGGATCATTGAAACTGACGGCTCCTTTTCTCCGATCATCGTTTTATCAGGAGTGAACAAGACAGTATGTGCTTGTATTCTCTGTAGCTCAGTTTCAGAGGTAGGTCTTCAGGGCAGTAATATTCTGCTTCCTCAGTTGACATACCCTCAGGAACTTTGTATTGAGGTGTGGGCTGTGCAGTGAATGTGTACAGAATGTGTCCTGTTCTGCCCCTGCCTTCCTCAAGTGCTGTTTCTTGTAAGTGCATGATGCTTAAACATAACACTACATGGATTCTGCTGTTGGAGAAGACCTACCCTGGAAATGGGGAACTGCCTCTGCAGCTGCATGGGCAGTGGGAGCCAGAGCGCTTCCTTGGTGCAGCAGTCAACAAAACAGCTTTTTTGGCAGATAGCGTCCTTATTCTTTAATCATTAGACCTAATGAAGGCGTTTTGTTATATTAAAAGAAAAAAAAAGAAAAAAAAGAAGAAGAAAAAAAAAGAAGAAGGAAAAGAGAGACTGAGAAAGAAAAGAAAAAAAGATGCAGCCAAAAATGAGAAAAGATCAGGAATACTTGGGATTATCTCTGTGCCGTCTCTCAGGTCCAGTGACAACACGACTACAATGGGTAGCTTTCAGGACTGCATATGGTCTTCCTTCCGAGGGAGTTGATTAAGCGACTCCGGATGAAATTGAAATCCTGTGATTTGACCTTTGTCTGGCCTGGGAGGGCTGCAATTCGCATAACAATTTCCTTTTGTTCTTTGTTTGGAGTTATTAATCCAACATGAGCCTCGAATTAATCAGGGGTAGTGCGTTGTTACATTTCTAATTCACAGCTCCACTGCTTGTGTCTTTTTTAATTAAGGCCGAATGATAGCAGGCCTTAGCCCCTGATTGCAACACTTACTAACCACACATTGAGGGATGAAGAGGCTAAATAGGCAGAATGAGATTACTTCAAGGTTTCACTTAATTGTTTTCTTCCTTTAAGTAAAGAGCATTGAATGAACATTGTTAATGCCAAGCTGGGAGTATTTCTTTTATATGTGTGTTATATGCGTATGTGTGTGTGTACTGGAGTGGGGGAGGCTGTAACGGGTGCAGTGAGGACTCAGAGCTCTAATGGCTTAAAGGGTTTGTAAAAAAAGCCTTTGGTTATTGATTTATACCATTCCTCCCATCTCCCCCCGGGGGGGGGGGGGAGGGGGGAGTGTGTGGAGCCTTAAGGGAAGAAGGAAAAGAGTGAAATCATTAAACTTGAGTTTCCTGCGTGGATTTGCTCGTATCGTGTTTGAACCCATTTGTTTACATAGCTTTTCTTGCTGTTTCCGAGTGCTTCAAAGGTAGAAAATGCAAGAAAACTGAAGTCAATCAGAGATGCTAAAGAAATGTCTTGAGAGGCAAAGCTCTCCAAAGGCAGCAAACAGTAATAATGCTAATAAAATAAAGACAAGCCAGTTGTGTCACACACCAGAGTTTGTTCACACTGAAGGATGTTTGAGTCATGTTTCAAAAGCTGTTTGCAAAATTTCATTGTTGGAGCAGTTCAGGGCCACAAAGGCTCAGGTGCTATAGCAGGGAAATGGTGTGGCTGATCTCAGTTAGATTCAGTTATCTCAGTCTGTGCCAGCCACTCAGAATACTGGAAAAGAAAGTGCAGTGGGTGCTCAACCTCAGCATGTTTATTTGCACAAATAGTTCCATTTGGAAAAAAAAAATAATAAATAAAAAGGCGGTGAGGGAGAATGGGGTAGAAAGAAGTTCTGGATTTACATTGCAGGATCAGGTCCAGTGCTTTGGTTTCCTATGGTGCATTACATTGGATATGACTGTTAAGGAGAAAGGTTAATATTTAAGATCCCAGATCTCCAGTTGGTGAATGCACCATATTCAGTTTGCATTCTTGTGCCTGCAGGATCAGATAGACCACAGTGGTTGTGGGAAACTGTTTCTGAGTTGTTTCATCCATCCAGAGAGCTGGATGATTGGGGGAAGTGCTTGTATGGAAGAGTTAATGCTTCTGCATAGTGTGGTAAGCCAGTGGTAATCATAGCAGGCTGCCCGGATACAGAACTGCTGTTCTGACTCTGGCATGGGATGCACAGAGCAGCAGCGCTCTTCTTGCTTGTCTGAATTCTCAGTGTGCTGTGCCTGTTCCATGCAGGATTCTCTAAGAATGCAATGAAGAAGCCTCTAGATAAATTAGGCAAAAGTAGAGTACAGCCTCCAAAGGAGAAAAACACTCCAGGTAAGAGCTTCTTTCGGTGTTTGGAAATGTAAGTTGTGAATCAAGTTTACTTTTTTAGATGAGCCTGAAAAGAACAGGCAATCTGTTCAAACTTCCATAGAGATATATACTATTTGGAGACAAAACCAAACATACAAATCTATAGGTTTGTCTTGCACTTGGCACAGTGAAGCATGAAGAACTCTACTTTCCATCCTCGGTCATATCCGCGCAGGATTCACACTCTTTTCTTACGTATTGCTTGATCCTGTTTCAGCTACTTCTGTTAGACTGCCAGCTCCTGTGCACAGGGGGAAGTCAATGGGAGAAGAGCACGCTCAGCATTTGTTGGAGTATGGCTTCCTTACTGGCAATTTGAGTACGTTCCACATAGTTGTTTTTCAGAACCAGTTTGAAGTTTTCATGCTGAATAACATTCTGCAAGTACTGCTTTGAATCAAACTCTGCACAGAGAATAGTGTTAGGTATAATTAAGCACATTAGAGTCTGACCAACAATCATGTATTATTGTCATTTTCATTCCATGTAAAGACTGAATACGTCACATTTGTCCACCTTGTTCTCTTTTTTTCTTAGAAATCTCTGCAGACCAGTGCTTCTAAAGTCTTCTTTTCCTTGTTCTTAAAGAGGAGGGTGTTCATCATTAATATATTCTGACTCCCCTAAGCAAAACCAAACCATTATAGTGCAATCCCCGCTGTCATTGCCTCCCACCACTGTGTCCCCAAGATGGCTCGCAGTTCCTGGCGCAGCCATGGCAGCACAGGGTCGAGCATCTCCCAGTGCTGCCTGAAAAGGGCCGCCCAGACCTCCATCAGGAGACCGCCCACCATAGGCCCCTCGCCTGCCTCCACATCCTCCTGCTCCTCTGGCAGCAGCAGCAGGAAGGGTGGAGGGGATGGCGCATCATGCTGGGGGCCGTACATGTGGGCGATGCCTGCCTGGAAGCAGGCAGGAGCTGGTGGTGCTGGGGGACAGATGATGAAATCCAGGTCGTTGTCCTCCCACTCAGCAACCTTAATGACCACCATGACTCTCCTGCAGAGCGGGCAGGTCTCTTTCTGCTTGGCCCAGCGCAGGATGCAGCCGAGGCAGAAGTTGTGACGGCACGGTACTGCGTAGGCAGTGTCCTTTCGCACGTCACAGCAGATGGGACATGTCCACGCCTCCTCTGCTGCCATGGTCTTCACGCCGTGGCCTGATGGGGAGTGAAGATGAGCCACTCTCCCTCACCAGCTCCTCAGTGTTGAAAGTAGTGCACTGCAAGAGGGAGAGAGCTCATGGTCATTCCTTGTTGCAGGGACAGATGGAAGCAAAGTCCACGTCATCAAATTATAGAATTGTTAAGGTTGTATAACATTTCCCAGTTCATCTGGTGCAACCATCAACCCATTGCTGCCGTGTCCACTAAGCCATGTCCCTCAGTGTCACCCCTTCATGTTTCTTCATCCCTGGCCTTGAGAAATGTTGACTTTGCCACTTTCCCGGGCAAACTGTTCCGATGCATTGCCACTCCTTCTAAGTTTTTCTTGATATTCAACAGGAACCTCCCCTGGGTCCCTCAGGAGTATACCCTCCCAGACCACTCCTCTGCTGCCCCGTGCCCCACACCCCCAAAGGGACAGACTGCTGCCCTGGCCATGGCAGCTCTCTCCATCCCGTTGGTTACCCCATTACCATGTCTCCCTACCCAGGTCACCTGTGCTGCTGCATGTGCACCCCGTGGGGCCCCGGCTGCCTGAGCCAGGCAGGCCAGGGGTTGACAGGTGATGGCTGTGCGGAGGGGCACTGAGAGCAGCTGCCAGCAGTCCCCAAAGCACAGCCCAACACACAGGCAAAATCCTCGCTCCACCTCCAAGCCGCACGCACTCGCTCGGCAGGAGTCCGGGCACAAGAGTGACTGGGCCGGGCCCTGCCAGCGCCCAAAGCTCGGTGGCATCACAGCCTGTTGCTCAGTGATGTCACCGCAGCCTTTGTGCCACCACGGCACTCCCCCCGGCAGCACCTCCCCATTCATGTGTCCTCACGTGGAGAGCTGCACTTTGCATTCATATGTCTGCACATGGAACATGGATCCCACGAGGAAAGGATAAGGGACCTGGGACTCTTCAGCACAGAGAAGACCAAGGGGGATATTATTAATGCTTATAAATGCCTAATGGAAGAGAGTCAAGTGGCTGTGGCCATACTTTTTTCAGTGATTTCTGAACAAGGGGCAATGGGGAACAACTGGAACATGGGAAGTTCCATCTGAATGTTAGGAACGAGTTATTTCCTTTGAGGATGACAAACAATAGAACAGGCTGCCCAGAGTGGTTGCGGAGCTGTCATGTCTCCTTCTCTGGAGATATTCAGAAGCCATCACAGGGCTGCTGTGAATCCTTGTCACTGCCAGCCTACTTCTTATGGGGCCACAGGGCCCTTAAATGTGACTTGCCAGGAGCAGTGGCGCTGTTGCCCTGGCAGAGGGACTTGCTGCTGCCACGTACTGTATTTTTCACTAACATGTTATGCAGAAACAGTTTTCCTCATTGTCCGAGTTTTTCTCTTCTTCCTTTGGGAATGCTTAGTCAATCCTTCCCTCATTTCCTTTTCTGTAAGTATCACCTTTGTCTTTTTTTTTTTTTTTATCTCTTCCACTGTCAGTTTGGAAATATCTTTCTTCCTCGAATGGGCTTTTTTTCACTAGCAATCACATTTTGCTCTTCTCATATCTCTCAAGTCCTCAAACCTCAGAGCAGTGACTGGGAAACAAAGTCTCTGTCACTGTAAGAGATCAGGTTTGAGACCAGCTGAGAAACGTGAACATACACACATACATGGGGCTCAATAAAATGCATGTTCAGGAAATTGGCAGATTTTGTTGCTAAATCGTTCTCCATCGCATTTGAAAAGTCGTGGCAGACAGGTGAAATTCCCAGTGACTAGCAAAACAGGAGTGTCACTCTTATTTTTAAAAAAGGCGATCCTGGGAACTACTTAATTCCTTGTAAGACCGCAGAAGAGATCCTTTGGTAGTTATATTGAAACATGCAGTGATTAGTGGCAGACATAGCAGCTTCAGCAAGAACAAGTATTTCCCCTCCGATCTACTAGCCTTCTGTGATGGAGTGACAGCATCAGTGGATAAGTTAAGACCAACTGATACCATGCACCTTGTCTTTTGTAAGCTCTTTTATATTGTCCCCCACAATACTTTCTTGCCTCTGAATTGGAGATTTATGGTTTTGATTGATGGACTATTAGATGAGTAAGGAATTGGCTGGATGGTTACATCAAAGAATCTACAGTCAGCTCATAATCTAAATGGAAATCGTTAACAAATAGTGTCTTAATGCTTGTACCATGTCTTTTTAATAACTTCATTAAAGACATATATAGTGGGATTGGGTGCCTCCTCAGTAAGCTTGCAAATGGTACCAAGCTGAATGGTGTAACTGATATGCAAGAATGAAGGAGTACCAGCTAACCAGTGGCACCTTGGCAACTTTGAGCAGTTGACCCATGTGAATGTCATGAAGTTCAGCAAGGTCCTGCACATGGCTCATTGTGATGCCCAATTTCAGTTTATGAACTGGTTGATGAACTGATTGAGACCATCCCTGAAGCTGAGTGCTTGGGTATGGTGGTGGATGAAGAACTGGACAGGAATCAGCAGCATGTACTTTGCAGCCCAAATCACCAAATGTATCCTGGTCTGCATAAAAAGAAGCATGGCCAGCAGATAACAAGATGCCGCCTTATTGTGCCCTTTCAATGCATAAAGGTGGTTCGTAAGAAAAAAGTAGAGAGACTTTTTAGCAGGGCTTGCAGTGACAGGACAAAGGTCATGTTTTTCAGCTGAAAGAATGTAGATTTAGGTTGGCTGTAAGAAATCAACTGTTTGTGTTGGTGAGAATAGTTTGCCCAGAGGAGCTGTAGATGCCTTATCACAGTAAGTGTTCAAGTTTGGCTGAGGCTTTCCACACCTGATCTAGTGAAAAATGATGCTGCCCATGGCAGAGGCGTTGGAACTAGATGATTCTTAAAGGCTCCTTCCAACCAGACTATTCTGTGAATTATTCTGTGATAGCAGTATTAAAACAGTTCCTTGTATGGTTAACCATATTTATGAACTGTTTTTCAGGACCTTCCTATACAGTTAAAACAAATAACCTGCCAGTAGTTTTCAGTAGTTGGTTTGCTTTCTCCATTGTATTGCATTTTCAATTCCTTTTAATTGACCTTTAAGGGAAGTATGCCTTCTTGACATACTCCAGGACCAAAGAACTCTCCTCTCCTCTCCTCTCCTCTCCTCTCCTCTCCTCTCTCCTCTCCTCTCCTCTCCCAGGCCTGTTGTGGTTGCCTGCTCTCCCCTCTTGGACATGAGGTAGAGATTACTCTTAATGGTTCTTTGAGCTCCTCTGCACTCCTCCCTCTGTGCTGTCTCCCCGCGATCCCCTCCCCGCGCCCTCCCTCTCCTCCTCAATGGGAGCCTTTGATGTCGCACAAGGAAGGCTGTTGGCTAACAGTCTGGAGGCTGCTGCGCTTGAGCTAACCACCAGATGAAAACAAATGCGATCCATCATATTTCATTAACTAGCTGCCCCCCGTTCAGGTGCCCTTTTTTGATGTCAGAGCGCATCCTGACAGAAATCAGGAAGATATGTGTGATTAAGGCCAGTAATAATGTGTTCTGCATTGTATTGTAAATTACCTTTCTGGGCCCTGGTGCTTTATCAGCCCCACTGGCCTTGGCTTGGGTACATTTTTGACTACTCTGTATATACAGTGTATTAGCGCAATGGAGATCATTATGTGGCCTGTATTTGAGTCATTTTTATTTAAGATGCCAAACAATAAGCTGTTGATTGGGGGAACAAGAGGCGAACAATAATGTTCTGTGTCACATAATACACCACCATTTTCCAGCTTTGCTTTAGAAGGGCCCTCTTTATTGTTTTTGTATAAAAATGGTTCTTAGGAGGAGGAATATTTTGCTGAGGTATGTCATTATTTTGCAAATTTCTATTATCTCATCATGTTGTCTTCATTGTAAATTGCAGCTAATTAGGAACCTAGTTAGAGCCCCAGCTTTGAGGCTGGCTTTTTTGTGAAAAGAGCCCACCGATTACCGCACTACAAGAGAGGAAGGGAGAGAAAAAGGAGATTAATCTGGTTACCTAGGCGACACTCGCTTCCATCTGCGAGGAACAATACATTTTTGTTTCCTTGGCTCAGTTCAGATCTGTTTTGTTTAGGGGGAGAAAAGAGAGAGAGAGAGGGAGAGGGAGAGAAGGAGAGAGGGAGAGGGAGAGGACGCGGCCCCACAACAATGCCGGACTCTGTCTGGCCCCGGCTTACCGGCTGCGCTCCTCGGCAAGTTCGGGGTCTCGGGGGAGTGGGAAGATGAAAGAGATAAGCTCTGAAGTTGTCAAAGGTCGTAACCTTGCCACACAAAGCCAGCAGTTTTACTTCTAAATCCCCTTCTCCCGAAAAGCACTTAATGAAATAATATACTGTGCTTCTCAACACCCTGTAGTCTTTATTAAGCAGCAAGGCCCCGAGATTGCAAATTTAAGGACTCCTTTAAAACTTCTGACTAAACAGCGGTGACTTGGAGTGTCTGTGGTGATGTGCTGCGGCTTCCTGAGCAGGCGAGACAACTTTTCTTCCTCTGGCTCTTGTCACTGGCTTCCCTGACGCGTCTTTTATAACAGCCTTCTCGCAAAAGGCAGGGGTCTGTGAAGGCAGGGCAACCTGATTTTTTAATTTACTTTCTTTTTCTTTAATTTCTTTTCAGTTACCTTCACCAGGTCACGGCCTGTATTTTTCCTGTTGTGCATCAAAGTGTTAAGCGTTTGCATGGCTTTTGCACAGGACTGACAATGCAGCCACATTTTTTGCTTCTTATTATGTAGTAGCTTGCCAGAAAGAGGACGGAGGTAATAACCAGAGCTGATAGAGCCTGGCTAAAAGCTCAGAAATGCTCACGAGCTCTTGAGCTGAATTGGCTAAATCCGCAGCCTTTTGAAAGCATAATGCTTTCTCCAGGTGTTATGTCATCACGTATAATGTTTTGCTATTTGGTAGCGTTATGGATGATGACATAAAGTCACAAAAAATATCAAAGTTACCAATTTTAGATTATCCAAGCTTTCCAAACCTGGACTGTGCTGATCAAATCAGAACAAGTATCAGGTTAACAACCCTAAACCCCTATTCTGCATTGCTCTGATGTAATATTCTTGTATTTTTCTCCCTCTAAAGAAGCTTCTAAGAGCTGCTTCACCAAAAGTGCATTGCTCCCTCTGACTGAAAATGACAGTCATCATGCTTAAAAATTAGAAGTATTCAGGAGGAAAGAAAGAAGGTGTGGCAGCTATTTGGTGTGGGGTGTGAGGAGTCTTGGAATTGAAGGTCTTTGAATTTCCAGCTCTTGCCACATGTTTTCTGTGGGATCCTAGCCAATTCATTTGGCCTATTTCTGCCTCAGACCTTGATCTGTAAAGTGGGTAAAGATATATTTCTCTACCACAGCAGATAGCATGAGGCTTAATTAATTAAGGAATTACAAAGACTTTGAGATCCTTGGATGCAAGGTTCTGTGTAAATGCAGAACATTTGGTCCATACCTATTCTGTTTTTATAAGTGGCTTGCTGGGGACACCTGAACCAGTTCTGAGAAGAACTCTTCAGTGAAAATTAAATCAATCATACTTGACTGTGTTAATTGAAGAGACTTGCTGAGCTGTTTTGCAGACATTTGGATGGAGCAGTTGTCACCTCACAGACAATTAGCCCAGGTTCTGGAATGATTTTGGGGGGAGAGAGGGGGAGAGGAGAGGTGTGAAAAGCTTTGCTGAGTCCTGAAGGTGCAGAGATAGAAGGATTGTCCTGGGGTATCCTAAAAGTTTCAGGAAAGATCCATGTCTCTTCAGCCCTATTAGAAAAGCTAGATCACTTACTGGGAATTCTGTGCCACTGTCATAATAACAAGGAATTCTGTTTCTGTATAGATTATGGGCTTAGATATATTTCAGATTCATGAAGTGGAGGACATCTGTTATTCTGAGGAAGGGAATGGCACAAGACTATTTCCTCTCATGTCCTGCTGCTGTTACTAATGTATGTACTTATCTAAATAGATGTGCTTTACTGTTGAGAGTCCTTAGTACCCCAGCCAGCAGGTGTTTTTGAGATGGTGAGCATGAAATGCTCTGCACTGCAGCTTGCTACCTCACAAGCTGCAGCAGCAGTAGAGTCTTCTGAAAAAAGCAAAACGTGCTGCCACCTATCACAGACCTGATGCCTGGAACAGGGGCACATTCTCAGAGATGAGTGTCATAGGTGTTACTTCTGGAGACTCTGATGCTTCCCAGGAAGGTCTTCTATTTTGGCCACCACTTGTTATAAAGTCTGCTTGGATCTGTCAAACCTAGCAAAATAAGACTCATAAGGGAGTTGCACCCTCATGCGCCTTTTATGTTGCATTCTGGAGCAACACAGGGTGTTGTTTTGAGCTGTAAATCTGAAGGTTTCTCAGAGGGCTTGTGTTCAGATTGGTTCCTTATCATAGACAGTGTAAGAAGTTTAGCTCTTAAATTCCATTTATTTTGATTTTTTTTTTCTTTTTTCTTTTTTTTTTCCCTGTGTTGTGTAATGGTTTCCCTGCATTTCCAATCCATTATTGTCAGTTCTTTTGGGGAATGTCAGATTGCATAAAAGTTGATATAAACATTCAGCAGAGCTTGAAGCAGGCCCTGAATGAATTCTGTCTTGGCAAGCCTACTCTGTTGCCAAAATAATTTCTGAATGATAACTGCAAGAATGAAGATCTGTGTAATTTCTGTGATATTCTATAGTAAAGAATTGGTAATTATTTTTCATATAGGAATCTGAGAAGATGGAAAGAGCTTGGAAGGACAGAATTCGTCAATTTATGTTTCTTGGTCCAACACTTCTTTAGACCAATTCACTTTCTCTTTTAAGTTAATGAAAAGTTTCTCTGGGAGAAGAATTATTATTCTGTGGCTTAGGTAGCAGACACAGTATGAGTGTGCTAAATAAACAAGCTGTAGATACTTGTTCAGTTTTTCCTTTTCTAGGCCACACCATTTTAATAGTTTGGCTGGTACTAACTGGAGAAGAGTTAAAGGGAACTGTTGCTAATCCCTTTTACTTCTCCTTACTTTGTTTTTATCCATGGTTATCTTGTGCCAAAATGAGAGGACTCCTTTTGTGTGTCATTTACATCTGTGAACGGAGAGCTACATTTAGATTCTCGTGACTGAATAAACTTCCTACAGATAAATGCTTTCTTTAAGACAAGCCCTATCATGTGGGCACACTGTAAGACTGTTTCTCCATTCTCCATCAACCCCTTTGTGCTCCTTCAATAGTGGAAAGGACCAGCAGAAACAGATTTTGAGAAAACATCCTTGGTATAAAGGGCTTCCCAGGTTAATGTGGAACCATCAGAGTAACTGCGCCTTCCTCTGCAAATGAAATTGCCCTTGATTAGCTCTTGAGGTTAGCTGACAGATACACCCTCAATTTCTTCACGAAACGTATGTTAGAGGTCTTTGAAGAGGACTTCAGTACAGAGCACAGAGATTTGATTGGCTGTTTTGATAATGCAGTTTGGTTCGTCAGTCCACTGAATTAAATAAAAATGTTGCTAGAAAAGACAATTCAAAAATCATAAATTAAGTCCCCAGAAGAAAACTTGGCATAGTAGTCATAGTATTAAAAACTACTACTATAAACTATAAACTAAAAACATCCCTTTTTCTTTGCCTTTTTATTGTGATTATCTTAAGTGCATTCAGCTGATGTATTTGAGGCATTAAAGTCTCAAATTTTAAGAAGTAAAGCCTTATGTGATCTAATATGATCACTTGATTCCAAGATTTGCAACTTTGAGAGATGCTCAGAAACTGTGGAAGATTTTTGAATGGAGAAGGATGAATATCAGAAGACTCAGAAAATCACTTCACTGTCTGTAGAGGTCAGGCAGTCAAATGGGTTTTGCTGTGAGTTACTAGGATCAGGTCTCCTCCATAGTGTTTACCAGCATGCACATTCTTTCTGTGATAAATGATGACAAGAGAAAGGGTTCATTTTCGTGGAAGCACTTTAAGAAGTTAGTAAGAAAAGTAGCAGTCAATTGACTTTTTTGCAATAGATATTTTCTGGCACTCTGTTATGGCCCCTCTCACCATGGTTCTCCATGGGCAGGTTTATGGAGCCATCTCTCAGTTGCAAATCATTTTTTTTTTCCTGTTGCAGTATTGCACTTGTTAAAATTAATGTACAGTGAACAACTGAGTTAACAGGAAAAAAAGTCTATCTGTTAATTGATGTTAGTTACCTGTGTCTTTTAGAGATGTGATTCCCCTCCTTATTCTACTAAAATTAGTTTTGTGCTTGCCTGTATGTAGGTCAGTAGTTTACAGGTCTGGGGTACCAGTTAATGGCACTGTTGATGAAAAGACCACTAGACACAAGAAAAAGGGTCTGCACAAGTATAAATAAATAAATAAATAAATAAGTAAATAAGTAAATTTTATCTATATATATATATATATACACACACAGCAAAGCGTATAAATGTATGCAACATTTGCCAGCCACTCAATTTGAAACATTTTATGCATGCATTTGTTTCTAACTGAGCCATTGAAAAATGTCAAATTGACTTGTTTCCTTTCAGAAGAACATTCGGTGGTATTTTCTTTACTGCTGCCCTCTGTAGACCTGTGTACACTGATTACTCCTTCTTCAAGTTTTCAGTTTGGTACTTCTCATCACGTTGATGAGCAGTAATTTAAAAAAAAATAAATGAAGGGAAATGAAGGGAAATGAAAGGATTGATGGTCTACGCTTTGAAAGCTGGAACTGTAAGTCAGGTATAAACAGAAAAAGACAAGGAAATCAAGATGTCTCAAGACATTTTCTTCCTTATCTGTGCTTGTGTATAGTGTTAAAAAAATCCCCAAGCTGGGCTGATGGCATGTGTTGGATGACTGAATGCTTTGATAATTTACTGTAAAAAGCCAGTGCACTGTATGCAGTTCTCCATACTTACTCAAAGAGTTTTCTGCTCTCCCCTGTATATTCTGACCTTTAAGGACAGTTCTTCTATAGACGGTGCTTTGTAGTATGTAAATGTTTCAGCAGCTAGATGAAGTCTTTGGCCAGCAAGTCAATAAAACTTGCTGTGAATCTGCACATTTTCTATTGCATTCAACTTTTATGCTTCCAGAGTGAAGATGATTAAGTTTTAAAAAGTTTGGAGAACTTGACTTTAAACGTTGTTGACAGTTTCAGGAATCATTGGGCAGCCTGACATAATGTTATTCATGATGAGAGAGCTGTCAGCATAGATCAGGAGTGGCACCAGAGAGAAATGTAAGGCGATATTTTCAGTTTAGTATGTGGGGATTTAGCTGCACCACTTCCATTAATAATGGGAGTTTTGCAGTTAAATCCCCAAGCATCATCCTGAAAAAAAAAAAGCCCTATAGTGTAGCTTGAATTAATTTTTTTTGTTGGCTGTGGTTTGGACATTGAAGATCATCGTGTCTGAGCAGTGGCTCTGGTTCAGTTTCCTTCAGGTGCTGCTGAACAGTAGGAAACTGCAGCAGTGGATACACAGGGAGAAGCCGCATGACCAATTTGTGATCTGTCTCTTTTTGTGCATTTAAGCAGCAGCAGATACATCTGTCTTCCAACAAAAGTGCCATCTTCGGGCAGATCTGCTCTATCAGTTTTTATATACATTATGACTGGTCCATCAGGATTACGTAGTTGCATGGCAGTGCCTATAGTCACATTTGTCAGAATTTCTGAGTGAGATTCTGTCTGAACCTTTCTTTTCCTGGGTTATATTCATGCTGAGTTGCCTACCGAATAGTAAATTGTTCCAGATAATGATCATGAAATTAATAACTGGCCTGGAAAAGTCATTGTGAGCAGAAGAATGAGGTCTTCTCAATAGTATTCTCTCTCTTTCAAAATAACCAAGGTGATCCAAATGAGGCAAATGAGAAAGCAGTCAGAGCAAGGAATATCCAGCTAGTAAAGGCTGCTTGTTTTGTTTTTTGTTGTTCTACCATTGGATTTTGGAGAGGGACTGGAATGGCCAACAAGACTCAGTTGTCAAGGTAATCCATAGACTAAAATGTTTAAAATTGCTCTTAGTTTAGTTTATTACTGTTCCTATATATGAACTATGGAAATACAGGGACTTTGTGAGCTTTCACCTCTCTCAACATCTTGGAAGAAAACAAACCTTTTCAAAAATATATTGTAACTGGCATTGTGTATCTGAGTTAAAGATGTAAAATTGTGGCTGCATACCATCAGAAAGCTCACTTGTTTGGCTGCACAGCTGACTGGTGCATGAAGCCACAGATGTTGACTAGGAATCCAGCCCAGCAGGTTATGTCTTGCAAGGAAACAGAGTTGTTCAACTCTCCTTGTCTTTAGAAGTAAACTTCTAAAGACAGAGACTATATCCCTGTATTTGTAAAGTGTGCTATTATATTTTGAATACTAATTTAATGTGAACAGTAATAAGAACAACTTAAATTCAGGATTTTTATGGCTGGTAAATCTTTTTGTCTAAATGATTCTATAGCTGTTCTTTCCTTTCCTTACATTTTCTTGCTCATTAAATTTTGGTACAAGTCTATGGGGAAAAAAAAGAAGAGGAAGCGTAATGTATTAATCCATCAAAAACAATGCTGAAAATGTTTACACGCTTCTACTAAAAGGTCTCCCACCTCAATTCTAAGCCACAGCCTCAATCCACTCCTGTTTCTGTTTACCTTTAAAGTATTTTCAGTCATTGTACACTTATAAAATAATTAGCATACTTGAAAAACCACTATTTTGTAAAGCCAAGGTTTCTATGGTATGAATTCTTCCCAGCTGTGATAAAACACTCTTGAAATTAGCAGTAGCTTGATGAGATCTATATGTGACTTCATAAATAGGAGCAACCTTTGTGCTGCTTTAGTTGAAGTTACCTCAGCACTTCCCACCGCATCTTGAGTTTCCATGTAATTGTTTCAGCTGTCCACACTTCCTCTGCAATGATGTTTATTGTACAATATTTAAGTGTTTAAGCATGTATTGTCTCTCAGATTTAAAAACATAACATTTGATTGTCTTTTCTAATTATTCACCTTCGAGTGTTGCTTTTCCTCTTTATGTAATTATAAAGACTTATTAAAGTAATTCCATAGACTGCCTGGTTATTCCTGATGTCAGTTACCTTTGGTTTTGTATGCATGTCTTTTAAATATTTAATTGAGGCTTGATCTTGCTAGGTCCTGAGTACTTACATGATTAAATGTAAGTATGTGCTTTTTAGGCTCCCTAGCTAGAGTGCTGGAGCAAGCCCCATTGCAAAGCAAAGGTGAGCTTTTGTCTGAGGACAGGCAGTTCTTGGACCCTGGACCTCACTCAATATTAGGGCTTTATTTATTCCAATGTAGAGTGGATGTGGGAACATTTCTGGGATTTCCTTTGTAATCAACCGAACCTTGAAAAAAATCTCAGTGCTTTAAAGAAAAGTCCCTTATACCTACATTTTCACTTTGCGTATGTGTGTTTATAGGCATGCAAAATATGTATTTATTCCAATTTGATATAGTTGTAGTGGCAACTTGAAAGTTTTGTCCCGTGGATGAACCTGCAAATTGACTGGGAAACCCTTTTTAATGCATCAGACACTGCAGCATGCAGTCTGTTCCCCATTCTGTAAGTCGATTCAATGCTAAAGTTTGGAACGTTTGCAGATTGCAAGGCAGAGATCTTCTTTGTGTATGTAGGTTTAAAGCAAATATCCATGTATATTCTTATTTGGATCATTTCTGGTCTCTATGACCAGTGTTTCATTTTAGAAACCTTTTGTGACAGACTTAATGTGTCTTAGAAATACCAATACAGAAGAACTTACCATCCCCTAATTGCTACACTGATGGTGTCTCCATACAACAGGGCTGGGTCAGCAGTGATTCTTGAAAAGCTGAAGCATGACTCTCATGCCTAACTGGTATCATGAGATCAGCTACAAGTGCACACTCTCACAAGGCCTGAGAGAAATATGAATCTGGCATTGCCAGGTGCCATTGATGTTACAGCACATGCTTGGCTCTGTACTGGCATGGGATGTGTGCTGGGATTCCTGGGGGATGTTAGCCATCACCCGGCTGTGAGTTTCTTTGGCTCTCAAGCTATGTGATATGAGCCCAGGGGATCCTGGACAGAGGACTGTGTTGTATGGTTCTGTGGGACAAGATGCCAGCTGCCCTTGCAATGATGTGTGTCACAAGCAGAGTAAGTTTCCATTTATTTTCAAGGAGCGCTGGGATTCTGAATCATTAAAGAAGAGAGCAGCCCATGTATTTCTTTGGAGTACTTTGTTGTGGCCTGTTTAGCTGATCTCAGTTTTCCTGTGTATAAGAGGAAAGAAGATGATAGAGATCTTCTGACCGCATGGAGGCCCTGGGCTATGGCATTTGGCTTGTTACATTACTTCTCATATAGTGGTTTAGCTCCCGTGTGATGAACAGACTGCCAAGACAGCCTTAAGCGTAGTGAGACAATCTCAAATTTCATGTACCTAGTTTTAATTCTATTAGTCAACAGCGTAGTTAGATTCCTGACCTTATTTTGGTTGGTGTCCTGGGGAACAAGGAGTTTGATTCTTCCATCTGCATCATGCTGGGCTACAGGACAAGGTTTGTGTTCTGTGAGTCTGTCTTCCCTCCAGCAGAACTCTGCTGTTGTACGTGAATTGGCTCTTTGGCACGGGTGGGTTACTTGTGTCTGGGCAGTGGTGTGATGTTTGAAGGCAATTCTGTATGGCTAGGCCATTTGCAGTCATTTCACTCAGACTGGGTGTATCTTGCTTTGTCAGAGGAGATACAATAACTCTTCTGTTTTCCTCAGAAGCCAAATGACTCTCTGGCTGTCTGAAAAAAAACTGAAAATCCTAGAGAAACACAGGAGTCTTTATAACAATTAAAAGTTACAATGCATAAAGTAACAAGGGTTTTCTGATGTTGGTTATCTCCTCTGTAGCTTTTGATTCTTTTCTGCTGCCATCCTTGTTACCAAAATTATTCTGATACTGATTGGATTTGTCCAGGTAGATGGAGCACTGAGGTGAGAAGTCTTCTATTGTGGAGAGACTCGCTTAGCATCTCAGTCACTAAGTACTTGGTGGTATGAGCCCTTTCATACCATGGATGTTCATTTCCTTTGTGACCTGCTTTCAGTCCAACTTGTATCCAACTAATAATTCAACGGGCATTAATTGCTGTAATGTAGACAAGAAAAGCACATACACAAGGCTGGTTTTTAGTATTCAGTCCATTTTGGTGTACATGAAAGATAACCCCCACAGGGACTCTGTCTGCAAGCACCAGAGACTTCTCAAAGCAAAATGTACTGACAGATCTCAGGTCAATACCATAATCATCCCTCACAGAGATTGATTCTAGACATACCATAGGTAATGGATATATTTTTGTTCTGTTGGGATTTATGTCACTTTGTGGTCCAATTCTTCTAGACATTTTGTCTATCAAAGTAGGAGCATCTCCACAGAGCAATAAAATAACAGCTTGTCTCCTTGGATCTAACAAACAAACAAAAAATGCTTTCTGATCATTCAGACTTTTCTGTATCTGTCGCACTTAAAAAAAAGTAGATGTGGATTTTCTTCAGTAGGAATGAATACCTTTACGTAGTGTTTTATCTCTAAATGGGCATCTGGAAGAAGATAGCCTTTTTACCTAGCTCTTCTCGGTTGTAAATCCCTTTCCTCCTTGGCACTTCTGGCCTTGTAGTGACTGATGCGTTACTAAAAAGCGGCTGTAGAAGTCTGACAGTGGAGCAAGAAGACAAGCCCTGCCGGGTCCGGTATGAAAGGAAACCTCTCAAAGAGAGGTGGGCGTGCAGCCACAGAGGATCTTGGGTGGCTTCAGTGTTTCTGAAAATAGCACTGGGATCTCTTTGGGGAGAGAGCAGAGCGAGCTGCTCACGTTTAAGTATGAATTAAAGGAGAGAGTGATTGAAAATTTGAGAGGTTTGTGTACAAATTCAATCACACGCAGATCAGATTCTTTCCCTGTACTCCCTCATTGCCTACATGTTCTCCGGTCTTATTTAACACCTTTCTTTCTTATTTTCTACTACACCTCCTTCTAGCATCCCCTTCTGCATGTCCGTTCCTCTTCCTCTTTCACTGATTCTTTCATCTACTTTATTTTCCCTAAGGGCAACATTCTTCTTGTTACTGTTATCTAGCCAGCAGGAAGAGCTGCTTCTAGTGCTGAAACTTTCTCTGACGCTGGGGTCACTGAGTCTGGCCCATAGAGGTATCTAGGAGAAACGCTTGGTATGTTGACATACTAAGATGAAGTTGTCATGATGGCTGCTTGGAACACTGTCTGATCTGACAATATTTATTCTCTCTGCAGTTTCGATTGAAAAGAAAAACAGTGCATCTAGGGAGTAAAACTGCAATGTGTAACTTGGACCTGGAGCTCTTAAGGAAAGTATTATTTTAAAAACATAGTGAAATTGTTAGCCATCATAGAAGACAACACTATTGATCTGCAGTAATTTCCTCAGGCTGTTAAATTTCCAGGCATCGTGAAAGCGATCTTCTCTTGCTAAGCTGGTACTTTTTGGGGGAGGGAAGAAAATTTTTCATCTTAAATGTTCCCCGTTAGTAGTCAGATATCCAACTAAAATATATGAATGTTGTATATTTTATTATGTTGGGCATATGCATGGAACTAATAATACTTGTGAAATAGTTGCATTCTTCCTGTCTTTCAAAGAGGTAAAGTTCATGCTTGTGCAGGCTAATGAATTGAGCTCTAGGGACTGAAATTCTCTGTTCATTCACAGAGCTGCTACACCGCAGTCAGCAGCAAAGTTCAGCCACAATGTATTACAGAAATGCCCTGGTTTTATGATGGATTTTTACTATAATCAAATAAGTACTTCTCCATCTGATTTATTACTTGGCTTCTTTAGGTCCTTGGACAAAATCAGGATTTTCAGTCTCAATCTTGCATTTAATTTGCTGAATTTTGCAAACGAGCAACAGTTCTATTGAAATCATCACTCAGAATTAGCAGTGATAGAGAGGTACATGCTTTGGTATGTTTCCATTATCTAGAAGTATTCTTAGCTGAGTTTTCTTCCCATCATTTGTGCTGGGTAGCATCAAGAAGAGGAAAGGCTGGGTCACATCTCAATTTCCAGCAAAAGTCATGCTTCTTTTCTCTGTCCTGAAAAAGCAATTATTTGAACAGGAGGAATCTCTGGTTAAAGTAATGTTAGTAGATAATACTAACCTTTAAATGGTGTGAATTCCTATCTAATTTGATGTGTTACTTAGGCATAATTAAATTTCAGCTAGAAAAAAAAAACAAACAAGGAGAGGGTCAAATTGTATCCTTACCGGCAAATCCAAAGGCATTTACCTTTAAATATACAATTAGATTGTAACAAATCACTTGATCAGGCAGTGATCTGCCTGGTATTTTCTTCCTGGCAATCAAAGGGCAGAATCTGGTACACATTTATTAAGTAGACAAATTGTTTACAACAACATGAACTGATTCACAAGAACTTTAATTTGAAAAAAAAAAAAAAAAAATTCTTAGCTTCCTTTTTGATTAGAGCCCATACTGCCTGCAAAACATGAGTTCTCAGACCTGAGTATTGGAATGGTGCTTGAGTTCTGGCACTCCACAGTGTACCATGTGGATATAAAAAATAGCCAGAACTGTAGCCTTAGCAGTAAAACCATCATTTTACAGTGTAAAAAATGTATCCCTGAAATTCCCATGGTTATCTCATACAGCTCTATTAGTGATCCCAATTCCAGCTGCACTTGCAGAGGTTTTCCAGAGGTCTGTTGATTCTTCTATCAATTGCTAACTCTCCAGATGTTGACAGTGCCTTTCTATTCCAGTTCCTATTCAAACCAGAACCTAATAACACATTTTCAAAACTCTGACAGAGAAATCTGCAGAGTGTGGTCAGAAAACCAGGGACACCTTGTTCTCACAAACCTCCAGGAGCACTTGCTACCACTTTGTTATGTGTTGTTCTAAACTTTTCTGTGTTTTACAGTCTCTTCACCTGTATGGTCATTAAATATTTGCATTAAAAATATTATGCATATCACAGGAATAGGAGAGAAAGAAGCGTTTTTAAACTCCTCCAAACTAATGACACGAAATGGTTAGGAGATCTCAGAGAGTGCAATAATTACAGAGACTTACTTTCTGCCTTATAATTGAGAGCAAGTGAATTGGCCAGATCAGTACAGTGCTGCACATGTCAAGCAGGCACAAAACTGTGTGTTATGTGAAAAGTTATCTGCTGCATAAGTAGGCTTACCTTGTGCTGTTGGGATGCACCCAAATATAGCTTGGAAACTGGATGGCTTGCCTGTATTGTTTGAGGGCATTGGGACTGATTTTGGTGATTATCATGTTTTGGAATTGAAAGGGACAGCTTCTGGAGCATATCACTTATTCCAATAAACAAATATTGGTTCAGAACAAGCATTCAAAAGCATAGCTAACTACACCCCATCCTCGCTTTTCTACCTTTTCTTTCCCTGAGTGGTCCATTGTGAAGTACTGCACACCAGTGTGCGCTCTGTTTGCCCTTATTTCCATGTTTTAATAGTATTAACCATCTCTCCGATTGAGATCATATGACGCTTTTGGAATGTGATGCTCTTAATTTGCTGTGTTTTATATCTAAACTATTGTGCATTGGCCACTGACCTGCCATCAATCAACTCAAATGCCTCAGTGCCCTTTCCATCCATTTGTGTTTTCTCTATGTGTGCCGAGAATTAGATTTAAAGCAATGTGCCAGTGATTAAACAATTACTCTGTCCTCTCTCTTACATATCAATAATTTGAAAGAGAAAAAAGCCAGCTATTCTTTTGTGTGTTTGACTGGCCTCTAGCTTTGAATCTAGTATATGATGACAAAGTGATGGCTGCTTAAAAAAATAATAATTGTAACACATGTGGCCTTTTCAATTCCATTTGGGGACCTCTAACCATCGTAAAACAAAGACGGCAATTTAATGCAGGCTTTGATAATGTCATTTTCAGTCACCTTTTAATTAATAAACATGCAAAGCCTGAAATTGGATAGATCTCTGAACTAACAATGGCAGAAATGTGAACTCGATTTCAAAGACAATTCTAAGGGTGTTTGAAGGTGGGCATTACTATTTAGGGAAAGGGCTGGGATGGCAAACTACCAATTAGCGGCCACTAAGATATATCTGGGCTGAGGCCGCAGGACATTGATACTATACTGCTCTGCACGTGAGCAACTGTTCTATGCTGCGTCAGAAATAAACAGTGGTGAAGTTCATTATGTGGAAGACGAGGAAAGTGTCGAGTGACTGACTTCCCCACCAGCTTGGCTGAGGGCTTGCTGCAGGCCTGAGACGTGCCTCATGCGTGTTTTCTCTGCCTGCACATGCCTTGCTGAAGGGTACGGCTTCTCCACGTGAAGGCAGAGGCATAACCTCTGCTACTGTAGCCCGTATCAGTATATACAGCAGCCTTCTGGATGCTGTAAAAATAATCGCTCTAAGTGGATAAAAGTCCACAGAGACTGTGTGCTGTTTACTAGACTCCAGGGCTTCTGTTTTGTTTCCTGGTATTTCTGGGCTCCGTAGCAGCACTGCCTCTTCAGGAGGCCTGTGCTGAGCCTTTTCCTTTCCAGGAACTCATAAAACAGAGGAGGAAAGGTGAGAGGAGAGGCAGGCGGACAGTGGCACTACAAACAGTTCTGCTTCCTATCTTCTCCTTGCATTTTCATTTCTCTTTCATGAACGTGAGATTACACATGCGGGGCATAATCTGCAGCCAGAGCTTAACTCCTGGCGTTTTGTCAAAACCAAGTTTACTCCAGATTATTGTTTTTGAGATAAAATAGATGAGTGAATAATAATGCTATTAAAAAAGTGACAGTATTCTGTTTCAATTTATGTATTCCCAAAGAGTGATGTTTAGTAGCATTAATTGGAACCTCAGGTGCTGATTACAATTATCAAGGAAATTTACCTGTCAGCAATGGAGATACTGTAACAAGAAGTCTCCTTCCTTTCCCGAAGGATCAGTCTATTACTCATGATCACTTTTGCTATGTGCCATTTTAAGTTTTGCATGTCTACAGGGTTACTTCTAAATGCTTTTTACTCCTTTCAGTTCATAGAATTGAATTGTTTTGGTTACAGAACAAAAAAATCCATCGTAGTTGATGGATTGGACTAGGTGATCTTAGTGGTCTTTTATAAACTTAATGATTGGTGTTGAATTTGAATTCATCTGTTGACTAGAACCTTTGAAATCTGCACACAGTGAAAGTGTCCACATGCAACATATGAAGATGTTCATCGTAAATATAAAGATGCTGCTCCTCAGTCATCAGAGATTCACCAGCTCTAGGTAAAATATAGATGATGTGGAGACCTATTTGTAAAGTAAGCGAGAATATTCTCTGGTGACTGTTTGCTTTCAAAGCACAAGATCTTTAGAATTCATTACGTTAGACTAACTCCCCAGTACCTAAAGCGATTTAAATTCCTAAATTTCATTGATTTTGGTGGAAGTTAACACCTACTCTAGTATAAGCATAGATTTCCAAGTGACTACGGTGTTGATATTTATAGTGCAGATCTCATTTGAAATGAAAGATTGTGCTTTACTAGGGAAAAATGAAAGATAAATGCCACAGAGAGAACTCAAAGAATGTGCTCCCGTAAGAGCATCTTCAATTTCCACTAAAATAAGGGTGCTGTGTATCCCACAGCCTTGCGCTGAAAGTGCTTCACAGGTATTGAGGACTGGGATTTGGCATAGCCACGAATGAAATACAGAAGTGAGGACATCATTGCACAATGATCTGGAGGAAAAGACTATATCAATTTGAAGTAGTAGGGATAGATTAAAACCCATAGCTATCTAGATTTTTTTCCCAGCAGTGTTTCAGTGTTTCTCCTGTTACTACCTGCTCTCACACTGGTGAAATTGGAAGAACGCATCCCAGAGTAATTCATTTGCAAGCATCTTTTCTGAACTAAAAAGAAGAGCAGTTAATACATATGCAGAAAGGAAAATATTCTTATCTCATTAACAGACTTTCTTTAAGCTTGCTAAGATTAGAATACTTAGTTATTTCAAATTGGTAAAACATGCATTCATTATAAACATGATTATAATGATAACTTTGTAGATAATAATCAATTATTTAAATATGAATTATTTCCCTACATTAGAGTCATGTTTTCAGCTATAATCATCTCGGGTGCTCAATTTCTCCCTCTTTTACAGCACCTCTGGCTGTGTGTGGAGCATTAACCATTTGCTTCCAGGTAGACTGGGAGAGTGTTGAATCCAGAATCAAAATGTATTGTGTTGTCCTTGCTAATAACAAAAGCACGTGTCTCCTTTGGACGCCTTTAGATAGGGGGAAAAAAAAATAATTAAAAAAAAAGCCATGCAAATGGCCATCTTAGCCCTCCTTCTTTTCCCCTTATATTTACATAAGACCCTTGCAGAAACGTACTGGGAGCAATGCTCGAGGGCTTAGTAAATCAATAACTGATGCCCTGACTGTTTGCAAGTAGATGCAATCATCCATTTTTAATAAGAGTTCTGAGAAGATTAGCACCCTGCAACAAGAGCTTCATTTACACTGTTACAAGGCTTAGCAGCACAATAAACTCTCCAAGCTTCTGCGCGCTCCGTAACTCTAGATGACAATTTAACCAAGTTCCTTGCTTCTCATAGCATGGAGAAAATCCACCTTGAAATATTAGATCTCTTGAGCATGTGCAACATGCTAAACATTTGTAAGATAGACTATTCACAACGTTTATGTGCAGTGAGTGGAATTTAATCTCTCTTATTCCTTGCTCCAAGACTTGTCAGTTGTTTTCCCCATTCTTTAGTAGTCTCTTTAATATGGTTTGCACATACTTAATATATTCCCTCTGAGGTTCTCAACACACTTTCAAGAGCTAGTTTTGCTTTGCTATGACTCTGCAGCCTATCTAGAGTGTAACAGCACTATAATATACCTTTTTTATAGATACATAAACTGAAACATTGAGAAGTTAAATGATTTGCTGCTGGTTATGTTTAGAGTTAATGACAGAGAGGAAGGAATTCATAAAGCTAGACTACCAACATCCTGCTTTAACCTCCAGACACAGTGCTGCAATTCTTCTCACCTAAGTTCACATGTCTTCAGGATGGATACTGCACTGGAGTCCATTCTTTCTTTCTGGTCAGTGCAGAGATACAGGCACTTCTGAGGTGCAATTCACCAAATCCTTTAGTATCTATTTAGTATCTAATGGGTCAAATCAGTCTTTTCCTATGAGACCCTGCTTTTCCCTGCTGACTGTGAATAGAGCCCAGCTCAGACATTAACAGCTATGTGGAAGATGTGTACTGTTAGGTGAAACAAATACCATCCAAACTTTCTTTCCCATAAATTTTAATTCTGAGTGCTAAGTGGCTCTTTATCAAGGCTTCAAGAAGAATACTCTGGCAATAAGATTAATTAAATACTTAAAGGGAAAACTTGGCTGCCACCACATTTAACCCAGGAAGAAAAGGTTTATTATTGCCATAGAGCACTGAGCTAAATATGGGAAGAGAAGGAAGTTTTGACCCATCAGGAGAAAAAAAATGACATTTGCTCAAATGCCCAAGATATTTAGTCATGGAGAGATTCATCCATGTCAGCTGAAATTCTCAAAGGTGCCTAAGCAGTAGTTCTGAAAGCAGTTTTGAATAATACAGAATGATCTTCTAGATATATTTTGAGCGTTTTTGAGAATCTGGCCCTAAGTACTTCAGAAAAAAAATTGACTGGTATCATAAGGGAAGGGGAACAAGAGAAATTGATATTTGAGACGGGGAGTAAAATATACTTGAGAAACTGTACTGCACTTGGGCACAGCAATATATATGCTTGTAGGGATTAATAACTTTTTTACTTTATAACTGCTTCATAGCACAGCTGTGTCTTTCAGTCTGTACTCTCAACTTTCAAAGTAGCAATGAAGCTACGAGTGAAAGTCCATTTCTACAGAAGGTGAAATGGTACAGTTGAGCCATTCTCAAGCAGTAAACCACAAAACAATGGTGAACAGTCTGCAAAAGTGGACAGTGAGTCATGTGAAGTTGTTGAAGCTGTGGCCGGGCTGATGATTTGTCTTAATATCTAAAAAAACTTGATAGGTCTCTGCAACGAGGGCATAATTATCTTGAGCAAATACATTTCATTGCTTCCATGCTGCTCCAGTCTAACTGCTGTCTCCTGTTTCATGACTCGCAAACTGCCTGAGGCAGGGACTCTGTGCTTATGTAGCACTTACCTTCCACTGGTGACTGAGGTTCCTAGGCACTATTGTTATATTACAATAATTCTGTTCTGATAATTGCATTGGTGCAGAGGCAGATGCTCAAAGCATCCAGCATTCCTTGGTGCCTCACTAAATTAGAGGAACATAGAAACAAAGAAAAGAGAAGGAAAAAAAAAAGAGAGAGAGAGCATGATTTTTGTGTGATGTGTCTCATTTTTTTTAAACATTAGTTCCTAAAAATATGCTCTCCTGTTTAGATTTTTTTGGATTTGTAGAAATTATGGAAAGATCCCATGTTGAGGTCTGACAGTGGTTTTTTTTCAAGTGGAATTTGGCTTGCTTCATCAGACTACAATGATAGGTGTGTTTTATTTTGGGTAGAAAAAGAAGATATGAATTTCATTATGTATATCTTTGTAAATAGATCATTAATCATCAGACTGTATATAAATTCTGAAACAAGACATAGTTGGCAAGCACACTCCTTAAGCGAATCTAACCTGAACTTAATAAAGAAATTTCAAACTAAGTGCAAAACACTATTCTGCCAAGTTTCAGACTCTAGTCAATCATCCTGCTAGGTGACAGCATGTTTAATGATAAGACAATATATCACCAACAATTTCAGCTGCTACCAGCTCAGCAGAATCAGACAATTTACTGAGCAAAGCCCCATGAAGTAATGCCAGTGGCACAAATGGTGGATCATTGCCGTTCTAAGAGAAAGATTGTGAAATACAGCCCCCATAGAGAAGGATGTAGGGTGACTGGAAGTAGCCAGCAGTGCTCTTAAGCGTCTTGAAGAGGATATGGTGGCAGTTCTATCAACCGCATTGCTGCTCAGTTTGGCAGGAAGGTTTAGAATTGAGGAGAGCATGGTTCCACGCTCAGATCCGATCTCTGCGAAGCACTTCTCAGCAACACCACTGGTTATGTACATCATTTGCACACTTGTAAAATGTGGCACAACTTGCTAAAAAAATGAAAGAGATGGGAAGACTGTCCTCCTTTTACAATTTTTTGGGGAAAAAAAAAAGTAGAAGTGATCTGTTTCTCAGTTAAGATAATTCTGTCTCACAAAAACATCTTGAAAAGGAACCATTTATTTTCTCAAGTATTTTTCATTCTAAAATGTGCAGAGTTCCTTGAGAGATCTCTTCTGCCCTAGCCAGTATGTTGCCTGCGCATTTATTTCCTTTTGCAATGAAAATGTATTGGGAGTCCTGAAAATGAAAAAGAGATGTGAATTTGATGAAAGTACGAGGGCACGTGTAAGCACTGTGATTTTATTTTTCTCTAAAATGTGTGTTAGGGCATTGCCCATGTGTCCCATGACAGAAACTCAAAGCTACAAACTTGGACAACTGAGAACATTTGTGTTATTTCCCATGACATTGCAGTCTTCAGGGAGCGCTACATTCTATTTTGTTTTTGTCCTTTGCCTTTGCCCTGGAACCGATGCTCAAGCTGGGAAGTGGCCCTGAATTCTGGGCAGATTTTTAGGGTAAAAGCCTGGGCACATATGGCATCAGCACCATAGAGTAGATTTATAACAACATGTAGGAAGACCAGTGCGGGAGGCCTCTCTGAGAGGCACTGGCTCCTACCAGGATCCTGATTCCCTGAGAAGCCAGAGCCCCTGCCTCTCACAGAGGCAGATACTGCCAATCAGCTGATTGGCAGCATGTTGCCTCTTTGAGAGGCAGCGTCTGTTGGCTCCTTCAAAGTTCCTGCCAGCATTCTTAAACTCTAATTTGGGAAAGAAAATTGCAATCTGGCACATCACCGTTGGAAGGTTGCCGACCCCTGCTCTACACTGTATGAGCGGCAGCTTCAGAGAACAGTAGTATGAAACTTCCTTTGTTTGGTGCATCAGGAGCAGACATCTGAACGTAGCTCTTCGGCAAGGCAGTATTCTGACTAAACTGTACAATCCCACTGAAGACTGCAAAGGCAATGGAGTTATCCACGTGTTGACAGTGAACAAATTGTCTATTCCTATTGTTGCTGGATGAGCCACTAGGTAACCAGATTGATTTTATGATCCCTTACTGAGTGTTCAGGACTGGTGCTTGAAAGAGACATCTTTTATCTGTCAGCCAGTAAATCTCACATTGAGCTGCAAACATACTGGAAAGCTAGAATTCAGCAAGACTGTTTTTATGAATAGAAACATTTTCAGAATAGACACTCTCCTGAACACAGTTGTTTTACAGGAACTAAAGAAGTCCTTATGGTGGATGGATAAGCCAACTAAAAGATAAAATAAGAACCAGTCTATACTTTGAACTGCTGCTTGAACAGAACCTTTTTGAAGAACTTTAAAAGTTCTGAGTTTTGTTGGTGTTTTGCTTTCTTTTTTCCTCTGCTTTTTGCTTTTCTTCCTGCTTATTTGGAAGCAAATAGTATATAATATGAGATGAGAGAGCTTTTTTTCCCAGCACTTGTTTACGTGCAATATAACAAACTCGTAACAATTTTTCTTCTGTTCTATTCACATTATTCAAGATCCTGGATATTTGTGTAAAATCCTCAATTGACCTAAATCCAAATACCGCACTGAACAGCATGTCGGGTATAATGGCTACCACTGTCAGCCTCACCTCTTTAGAACAGCCATAAATCCAAGAGAAAACATGAAGTTTTCTTCAAATTAATGTTCAGTATGCTTCCCGGTCACCCAGTAAGTAGTATTCCATGCCTTGCACTATCTCTGCCTTTTTAGTAATAGGTGATTGATGAGAAGACACAAGAGGAGGTTGCGGACTATAGCCCCAGTGAGATCCACCTGCGTTCTGAACTTTTGTCTTGGCTTCCACAGATCCTTACCATCTACTCAGAGAAGTTAATAACAGGCTAGCAGTGATTCAAGGAAAATAGAGTCTCTATGAGAGGAATTGTGGATGTCAAGCAACCATTTCACCGAAGGAAGTTTCCAGATTCATTGTCAGGTTTTTAAGCGCTTCTGTGCTCTTACACAGTACTCTATATTTTGAAAGTGTTGTAAAAACATTAGCTAGATGATTCTCCTGGAAACCCCACAAAATAGATGCTGACTATTTTTTAGAACTGGTATACTCGTGCGAGACTTGACAGAACATTGCCTAAAGATCTGAAAGAAGCTAGACCAACGCTGGCATTAAAAACTTGGAAATTCCTACTCTACAGTTGCCTGTGCATACTATTAGGCAACTTATCTTTACCTCAATTACATTTTCTATACCTAGAGATTTTATATACATGCATTTAGTGATGTATTCTGAAATTAAAAAGGGGTTAGTTTTGTAGCCAAAATTGCTCGGAAAGTATCTTTAGAGAGTTCATTTGAGAGAGTGTCCTGATGATAAAATAGTACTTAACTCATACTATAGTGCTGCTATCTTGTGCTGTCTTGGCTGAGTGTGTTGTTTAACTGTACTGGAAGAGTCATGTGACAAATTCTGAATATATCCTAGTGTGATTTGACAGTAATGCTTAAAAAAAAATTAACTGTTGCCACTCCTTGAACTTTTCAGTGACTCTAAGCAGGTATTAAGGTTATAGAAAATGTGTATTTTTAGAAAGATTCTAATTTTAAGAGATTGTTAAGTACCAGGTTCAAACTCCTGCATTTATGTGTATTTCCAGCCTCTTTCCTGTCTGGCAGTTTTATTCCAACCACATCCATTTTCTTTACATAGGGAATGTCTTGTTCTCTTTAATTGAAGCTGCACTTAGACTCAGATCTGAGAACGTTTAAAGTGGAATATGACAGAATGTAAGTGCCTAAATGAAATCTTGTGATCCCAAGAACCTCTTCTTAGCTTCTGTCTGCCCTGATTGTGCCTAAACTTCCCAATTGCATGATTTTTTTTCAAATTAAAATAAAGCTCGCCCAGAAGTGCTGCTGGTATAAATGAACAGTAGCTGCTCTTCTCTTCAGAGGTGTCTCAAAATGCTGTTCTGTGTGGATCGGTCTCTCCTCTCACTGAAGAGAGCATTGGTTTGCATTTCTCACTTTTTAGGAGAGCAGCCCAAGCACCAGAAAGCAGAATAATCTAGGGCTGGCTAGATCTGCAGTTCTCTTAATGAAATGGTTCAAATTGTCTAGAAAGAATAAAAGATTAATTTGGCTGCAGAAAGAGAATTCTGTACTAGCATAATGGGTTAAGTAATGAAACAATCTTAATACTTTATCCATGGCTCTTTAATGTAAAATGAAGTAAGAGTCTGTAGAACGGGCTCTGGAATCCAGCGCACCATTTTCTAGGCTGGGCACCTCCCCTGCTGTGTTAGTGTATCAGCTTTGTGTCATGTCCTTTCCTATCAAAGTGAGCTTCTCACATCTTGTAGCAGCTTCTAGGGAGACTCACTGCATTTGACTAGTCTGGAGTCACAACTTTAATGCCTGGCAAGTTGTTAGGAACAGCAAGGTGTGAATCTGTAGCCTTCAGGCAGAGAAAGGCTAACCCCGGCTTGTGAGGTGTATTTGGTTACTCTTCATCGTTGAACTGTTGTGAATACAGGGCACAGAGAGCCATTTTTGCAGCCCTCTCTTCTTCCTCCTATGTCTGCGTTTCAGAGGAACTTAGCAATCCCTTCTGTACTCCTGACAGAAGTGGCCTGGGAAGATCCAAAGACAGAAGGTAGCTTTGAACTGCAGTTCCCTAGAGGAAGGAGCATTTCCTTGGTAGCACTGAATTCAAACAACAGCAGGGGATATTATTTGATTTCTATTCCTCCTACTTCTTTATTGATTGTCACAGATCAGCCTATTAAGCCACCTAGTTCTATACACAAGGGCTGCTCTGAAAGTAATGCCTCCTATTTTATGATGTTGCCCCATGACATCAGAAGTGGATGTTGGTGTTATGGCAGTAGGGGTTGAACCTTCAACAAATATTCCGTTATGTTTTATTGCTCTGTGACAGATGGCAGCAGAGGGGCAGCCTGGCAAAATGGCATCTAACATGGAAGTGCATATGAAGCAAAGGTGTGTTACTGAATTCCTTCACATAGAAAAAATTGCACCCATTCACATCCATCGATGCTTTCTGAATGTTGATGGAGACCAGATGGTGGATGTGTGCACAGAGAGGCAATAGGTGGTGTATTTCAGCATTGGTGACGGCAACATTAAAGACAAACCACTTTTCTGGATCAATATGAAGATTTTTATGTGTGCAGCATGCAGGTTCTTAGTTATCACTGGTGAAAATACCTAGTTAGTGGTGTGACTATCTTACAGAAGTGTTTTGTAGCTGAGAATTTGCTCTATCAAGTAGTGTTGTGCTCTTTAAATTGGTTATATTTTTCACGGAAATAAATAGCAGGCATTACTTTCGGAGTAACCAACGGAGTGCATAGAGAATTAATGAATATAGCTGAGAACAGCACATTCAAAGTGTGAATGTCGTGGTCCACATCTCACCTCTGTAAGGAAAAAGGGAAGATGCACCTTATGTTGATTTTTGTTTGATTTAGGTATTGGGGACTGTTGTTGCCTGGGTCTCATTACTGGCATTTGATTATCAGTTGTGTTATGGGTGGGTTGCAATGCAGAGTTTATTGTCATGGTAGACATAGGGGCTGGCTGTTTTCCAGGGGCCACGAGGTGGGGAACATGAGGGTTCCCCAGGGTGGCCGGGCAGGGTCTGTTAGCCAATACCCGTTCCACCATCCCAGCCAGGTTCACTCCCACAGCCCCATCCAGGAGCACCAGGGCAGCCCCAGGCATCAGGCACCTCCCTGAGGTTGGGTCCGGGCTGAGGCCAAGTGGGGAGGTGGGCCTGTGGGTGGGCAGGGCTGTGAGGAGCTGGATGCAACCCTGCTGAAGTCTCACTGCAGCAGGGGCTGATGGCTCTGGGAATTGACATGGAGCCCTAGGCTCTAGGCAGGTGTAGTAGGCCTGGGTGTGGGCAGCAGCAGTCAAGGCCTGATAGTGTCCCCAGGAGCTTGGCACCTCTTGCTGGTCAGCCAGTTAGGCCTGCTGCACAGCAGCTTCACTCAGTGCTCGTTTCTTCCTGCTTTACATTTTCTGAGAAGTCTGATGATAGATTTGCTTTCACATTGTTTGAGATTAGTCCTTTTTTTCAGACAATGCTTTCAACACTAAAAGGGTCATAAAAATAGACAGTTCCTGAAGAGCTTAGAAAGAAAAACCGCTCGTCTCCCACCCTTCTCCCTCCCCCAAATTATTTGATAATGGAATGGGAAGCTTTCCCATAATCTTTCACTTGATTTTTGCTAATATGAACCTGTCAAAGATCATGGCATTTCCTCACTGTGTGATGTGGAGCCAGCTGGAACCAAATAATCCACCCACATTTTCCATCATCTTTGTATCCTGATAGGAGCTTCTGCTTGGCAGAAATGAGAAAATACCTGTTGTTCCTTTCTTGCTGTCATGGTGGCCGTACTGGGGCAGTTCCCCACGTGGCTGAAGTGTTACCAGATCTGAATAACTGTGACTAGACCATAATTAATGGATTTTCTGTCTGGAACCCACACCCTACTCTTATAGTAGTTCAAGAGGAAAGTACTTTAAGAAATGACACTTTCCTTTCCACTCGCTGCCCCAAAGAAATACTTTCAAGGATGAATTAGGAACATTCCTCCTTTGGCTTGAAGATGCAGGGATTTAGGTCTGTAAAAATACCTTTCTTCATCCTCACTCTTACTCCTACATAAAAGAGAAATACCATTTTTATGGAAGCCTGTGGACTTGCTGACCGGAGAACACAAGCAACTTCTGTTCATTTGAATTGTTGTCTTCCTCACTGAAGCATCCACAGGGATGGGCAGCAGTGCAGAATACAGCCCCCTGGTTTCGAAGCCTGATGGCTCTGCAGCTGGAGGAAAGAATCTCTCCCATTTCATTTTCTGGTTTCCTGTTTCCATACTCTCTTTTGGTCTGTATTGCGTCTGTTTTAAGCATTAATGTTTTGTGTGTAACATCTTTCGAAGTCTAATCCATTGCTATGGACCCACCTAGTGACGGCTTTATAGATTCTTTATATTCATAAAGGCACTTATCTCTTCATGATTTTTGTTTGTTTTGTATTTTTTATAATGTTTGAAATGCATCACAGTAGCCAATCTGAGTCCTTTCTGTGAATACTTCCTTTAGTTCTGTATTTAAACACATGCAAAAAAAGAAGTTTACATGGTGGTTACTTGTGAGGCGTAAGTAGAAGGATTACGGTCAGGGAAATGACTTCAATATTACAGATGTATTTTGGATCACCAGAAGTAAGAATTGTCAGTAACCTAAATTTAAGGAAACTTTTACTTACTGGTGTCAGCGTATTAGCTTCCAGATTAAAATGACGTCACAAGGCTTGTATGTATTTCTTATAGTGATCCTATTCTATCTTACTATTGACTCGGTGAACATGAGAGGTCTGAAAGCTTCTGCAGGCGTGCAAAATGTAAAGAATTGGGCAATAGGCTATGGCTTTTAGTGATAATCTACTGCCTTGTTGCTTTGTGCAGTGATCTGTGAGAGTTTTGGATGGCCAGCAGTGGCTCAGCAACATCTGACTCTTCAGCAACAGATGCTGAATATCTAAAAATCCTAGACAGGTGTTCCTGATTTATGCAAAGAGTGACTGTGTGCAGTCAGGCTAAAACAACAAAGATGCATGGGACTCACTGTCCACATGATGTGGAACCCGGTAAAGCATATGTAATTTGTCTATTGCCTTTGTACTGCCCATGAAGGTGGGGATGATCCTTCTTTCTGTTATTTCCCATGTTTGGTCAACCTGTGAATTGAAATAGTCTAACAAACTGTTTCTAAGAGGTTTTCTGGCTGCAGTCCCGCCCATACTGTGTATTCACTCTGCTATATTAATAGCTGAGTAGTCACATATGAACAACCATTTTGGTACACAGAGATTGTGTGTAGCAACCTTTAAAAACGCAGTGCTAAAAATTCATTGTTGAATATCCTGTATTTTAGAGATGGGTCACATTACACATCCTCCTGTATCAGAGTTATCAGAGAGAATGGCAGGGAGACTGCGTATAGTTACTGATGATCCAATAATGAAAACAGTGCTTACAACTAAAATTCTAATGCAAGCAAATATTTAATAAGCTTTGTAAAAAGATTTTTATTTTTTTTTAAAGAATAAAACATTTAGACTTTAGCTAGATTTTAGCTGAAACCCACCTGTGAAAATAGTGCAAGCACTACATGAAACTCTGCAATCAGATTTGTTAATGCGGATCACTGGATCATTACTAAAAACACTGTATTTTTCCTTGTAAGGGCTAGTTCAACTGTATGCAGAGACTATTAGAACTCTTACATAATGGCTTAATCTCGCAAAATCACCAGCCCAACAGCACGATGTAGGAAGCTATAGTTTCTTCTCAGCTTTTGAGAACTGATGCCATTTCATACCTTCTTGACAAAGAGAATTTCTTAGTACATCAGTGTATGGTGAAAGCTTGTCAACCCATGAAGGCTTAGCAAGTCTAGAAGATGGACTTGGTTCCAAGTTCTCTGAACACTTGGTTTGCATTGCCTAGTATACAGTACTAGAAAAGGGAGTATGCTATTGGAATAGGTGTCACTTAAAACTGGAGGATTTTGTGATTATAACTGGCTTGAAGTGCGATACCCATCCAAAACAGTAGCGTAGCATCTTGAGAATGGATTGGCTTGTTGAAACTACAGGAAGTAAATTCAGATATTTTCTAAAAGACTTTCCACGTCACGTTTGCAAATCTCTTTTTTGCCTAGCAGCATAGCGTAGAAGTTAAGGACTTTTTTCTTCAGTATTTAACACAGAATAATAGGTAAGAAGGATAAAGGTTTTGCTGAAAAACCAAATTATTTCCTTGTCATATTCCATCATAGAAGACTTAAGAGGGAAATCTAACCCGTAGCCATTCTTTTGCAATATTAAGGATTAGCTACTGTCACAGAAAAGAATGAAGGAAAAGGAGGTGCTAAACCCATCAAATGAAGAGCAACAGAGTACCAGGTACAGTGAGATATACCAAAATGTGCTGCTAAAAATTGATAGGGCTCCTAACTTAATATGTAGTCTTTCTTTTAATACTGGCTTCTAAGCTCTGAGGTTGGAGAAAGCAATTTTTCTGCTTCTCTTTAATTGAAGAGTAGAATTGATGCTGAGAATTAGTCTAATGAATTTTTGTTCTTTACTTGATAAATGGGTTGAAGTAGTAATAGAAAGTAAAATTAAGAGACAGATGAGTATTGTGATATTACAGCTATCAGTCAGCAGAGCTTTTGTAAAGAAAAATGATGTCTAATGATATTCCTTGAGCTCGTCAACAAATAGTAGAGGACAGTCATTAGATATTTTATCTCAGAAAGTTTTCTTTCAAAAACATCTTCACAAGAGCCTGTTGGAAAAATTAGTTGTACTTTTGAGAATTAGACAGCCTTCTAAAGGACACAGGACAAAACTAAAAGTGTATGATTGATATTTGGTGTAGGAAAACACTGCAGTGGGGGTACTCGGAATCTGAGTGTAATAGGTGTTTTTTCATATCTGTACTAATGAACTGAAAATGCTTGTGGCCACTGTAGTGAAACAGTGAAGAAACATTTGCAACTGTGGCAGAAACTATTAAGTCAGAATGGGAGAAGGCAGAGGATTCTTCTTGTAGTGTAGGAGGATGGGTAGGTTAGCTACATAGTTGTGTTAACAAAAACATAGTATTACATATTGGCTAGAAAAAGGGATGTTGTGATACACCTTGCCCTTTTCTAGTATGACTGTGACTACAAAGGATAGGAAAGGAAGCAGACCTATGTTTTCATATGAAATATTTAACCAAAGTAGGTGGAATGATCTAAACACAAGACTTAGTCGTTGAAAATGGAATAAGAAAGCATAATGAAAACGTTGGTGTCATCTGTCAGTAGTAAGCCTTTTCCTGTAGTACTGAGATCTGTATGTGTGAGGCCACCTAGAGATGAATATAGCAGAAACAGAGAAAAAAAATGAAGAGATTCAGTGTAGGTTTTGATCTTGAGATTAGGAAAAAAAAAAGCAGAAGACTGCTTAGAGAAAAGATAAGACAGATTTTTATGAAATACAAGAAAGGAAAATGGGTTACTCCATTTTACTTTTTAGTTATTACAACAAGAAGCCAGTCTTTGAGAAGAAAAGGTGGTAAGTATAGAGAACATACTTCTCTGCAGCTTCCTGTTTGGTCTAGATTTCTAGAATATTTCCATATCTGTGAAGTAAAAGAAAGGACTTGTGTTTATCTCTGCATTATGTGCCAAGTGCAAGATTTTAGGGCTAGCCATACAAAGCAATAACAACAACAACCAAAGAAACACATTCTGAAAGGCACTTCAGGTTACCTGTCTAGCCATGAGCTCCAACTAGGGTGCCTAGCAGCTGCCAGCTGTGGTCCTCAGAGCTCACAAAACGTTGTGGGGACACGCTGTATCTTGGCTCCTAAGTCATGGTACCTTACTCGGTAACACACTTGTATTTGTTTCCCACAGTTTGCCCTCCTGGAACCACCTGCTGCCATTCTGTTGCTAGCTCAGAATTCTTTAGGAAACAAGGTTCACCTGTGACATTCTCACATGTGAAATCTTTGTGCAGAGTTTGAACCATGTTGCTCTCGGGAAAAGGCAGTGACTACATGCAAAAACCAGGGGAGATGATTCATTGGATTGATTGTATGGGGTTAGGTTCTGAAAACCATATGTAAGAATATGGTTGTTTTTCTTGCAGAAGTGTTGAGAGGATATTTCTGATACCTGGGTGGTGGCATTCGTTGTTTTTGCATTCTGAGATTTTTATCCACGAGGCTGAGGTTGTTAACAGGCAGAAGTCATCTAATTTATTTTATTTTATTTATTGGGCAGGGGTCAGGCACTTGTAAATTATGGACTGCATTCTCAGTGAATCAAAATATTTAGGTTGCTTGTGAGGTTCAGTTCTTGGCATCGAGTCACTAATTACTTTTACACAACTCCGAAATAATGACAAAAGGAAAATGCATCAACAAAGAAAGAGAAATTAAACTTTGTAAAACAAAACAAAAGCAGCATCAGAAATAGAAAGTGTTATTTAAGGGGAAAAGCGGGTGAGCAAATGTGCGGTCTGGATTCAGCACAGTGTTAGATGGCAAGAGAAGAGACACTCAGCCTTGGATCTTCTCCAGGCAAAGAAAAATTTATGATGTAATTTTCTTTGATAAACATTCCTGAGAAACTACTTTGTGCTTTAATCTAAATGAGTGTTGGTCTCGATCCAGTTATCTTTTTTGTTGTTGCTTTGGTTGGCTTTTTTTTTTTTTTTCTCAATATTTCCTTCCTGATTGTTTTATACTCTCACTACGCTTCAGTGCCACCTGTTGAGAATCTGTCTTTCTTCCAAGCTAAGTGGTAACAGAAATTCGTCCACTCTGTACCTGGATGGCATTAGGGCTCTGAAAAAGCATCCCTACGTATTCCAGTGTTCTCACACTTACGCTTCAAAATACCATTGCAGTACTTGCTCTGTTTCTGCAACAAAGTGTGGAAGCATTCCCAGGGGCACTTAACATGGCACCCAGCAATGCTGCCAGCCTTTAGCTGTCCCATGTAACAAGAGGAGCAAGAGTTAGTCTCTATAGAACTAGCAGTAAAAACAAGCAATCAATCTGTTTTATACCATACTTGCCTATTTATTTCTCAGTAATAGTGGATGAATTGGGGGTTTTGTGTTGGAAGTGGGAGCTTAGCTTTTTGTTTCAACAAAACCAAATGGCATTCGTTCTGCTTTTACCCCAAAGTGGAAAATCAGTCATAAAGTGGCATCAGAGCTGCATTAAAATAAATGAATGCATATAGAACACTTTTGTTGCTTCAGAAATGTAACATAACTCTACGTCCTCAGTGACTGCTGTTTCAGCGTGCAAGGTGTAAGATAGCAACATTTTATGACTCTTTCCAGAGATGCATTTAATGTCATTAGAATCATAGCTTAATTTACAGCTTGATCTTCCCAGTGACATGTATAACAAGTTAAATATCAGTAGAGTGCATTTAATAAACACTAATTTGTATTAATCTTATCACAGACTGTATATGTTATGCAGCAAACGTGTGCGGTACATTAGAAAGGGGATGTATTTACAAATCTGTTCTGAATTTAAAAACCGCACATTTCAGCATCTATGTTTTTTGAAACATTTGCTGTATAGTGGTTACATGAATACTTGTGGTTATACAGACTAAAAAGGAATAATGTAGATAAACAATTTACAGCATGTAAAAATTTTATCTCTTCTGTGTTCTTTGTTTAATTACAGTTAGTCTAAAATGTAAACTGGTTTTGATAGAAGGTATTTCTAGCAGAAGACCTTGTTCTTATCATGGGTCTTCTAATACAAACTGAAAAGAAAATGGTAAAATTATTTGGAAGTATTTTACATTTTCTCTTCTTCTAATCCAAATGAGGATGTAAAGTGGAGGGCATCCATGAACTGAGCTATATGTGCGTCACGCCCACACAGAAGAGCCCAAGCTGGTTAGCTGAAGGTGGCTGACAACCCTACAGCCCTGTGGTCAGCATGTAAGAAATGATCCCAATGGCACTGGAAGACAGTGTAGAGAAGCAGACAGCAGAAGTACATGTGGGCTTGGAGAATTTTGATTGCAAACACCAGAACAAACCACAGAGCTGCAAAATGAAGGAGCGCTTTTAGAAAGTACACAGAACTAGCTGTGGTGGATTATTACAAATCACCCTTGAGCTTTTAATTGCATGATGCTTGTCTGATATCAGACAATCAATGGGAGCAAATCCGTTTGTTTTAAACCCAGCCTCCTTGGTGCATAGGTTAGGAAGAGCAGATTATAGTGGAAAATGCAGTCAGGTTAGGAACGCAGCGACAAAATATAATGCTTGTAGCTCTTGTCAGTGGATGAGTTTGTACAGTATTGCTGTTGGGGAAATGTCAATTCTGTGGTGATAAACTCTGCGGGCATTGTATTGAGGGAGACTCAGAAAGACCCACTGGGTTAAGTAGAAAGATCTCGATTTCTGTGCAATTTGAGTCCTGCTCAACACTTACTATCTAGTTTTATAAATAGATCAAAGTCGTGCCATTAGGGTATGTGGGCTCAAAGGCTTATGTTTGGCTATAAAACTGAGGTTGCTCGTTCAAAAGAGACTCGGTTTCTCCCAACCACTCCTCCACGCACACACCAGGGGAAAAGGGAGTCATTTCCTACCGATGGGAGTTGGCTGTCTGTATGAAACGAGCAAAGTTCATCATCTGGTGTACTGTGGCAGGCATTTACATGTTGGTAACAGTCATCCCAAATGACCCTGAGGAGGGATGTTCCTGTTGGCATTGTTGTCCCAGGGGCTGAAGATGGGCTGGGCCTTGGATGTGATCGGCCTGAGCAGGACAGGGCGGGTGAGGCGTGGCTGCAGGCCTTTATGTGCAAAATAGTCGTGCTTAAAAAAGAAGTTAGAGAAAAGACTGAGAGCAACAGGTTCTTACTCTAGTAACGCTTAGCGTTCACAGCCTTGATGAGAAACTGTAGATTTGAAATCCAGTTAGCTTCTTAAATAACTGTAAAGACACTTCCTATCCATGGATATGTCCCTATCTTTTCGTGTTTGTTTTTTTGTTTGTTTGTATTGAGGGTTTTCCTTTTTTTTTTTTTTTTTTTTTTTTTTTTGGCATGTATTTATGTATCATTTTGTTTCTAAAAATGCACAGTTGTTTACAGTTCGGTATACATTTTGAGTTACCTTTACCTCGGCCAGGGTGGAGTGGATGGAATCAAAGGGAGCGGAGCTGATGTTACCAAAGGGATGAGGAACTCTGTAATCTTTTTTAGTGGTCCTTAAGGAAGTTTAAATTCCAGTTTTTGATGAAGATTCAGATTTCTCTTTCAGGGTACTGTCAGCACTCCCTTATGGGGAGTGCTGAAGCTGATAGGCCCCCACTGAAACTGCAGGTAAATAGCTGATAAATGAGGGCTTCTCGCTTGCAAGTGAGATGGTTTTACTTTTCCTTGAAGAAATTCAGTAAATTGAAAAACTCTAAATAGCACAGAAATTTCAGTCCTCCAGACCGCCTTCTCCTTCTCAGATTTTGCGATCCTATATTCAGCACTCCGTTTTGCCAACACCAAACATGCCTGATGTGGCATTTACATTCTTTTTAAAAAAGCGTAGATTAGTTATATTTCTAAGAGTTAACTTCTTCTCTTGACACATGTACTTAATTCCCGTTAATGGAAATGGCAGTTAGGCATGCACACTGAAAGGAAAAATCTGTTCCGAAGCATATGATCCAAACTGCATTGTAGCTAAACATTTCCATACTCTGAAATAAGCACTCATTATTTGCAAGATATTCTTCATAGTAAATGCATGAACCCCACTCTGTTCTCTTTTCTCTCTCTTAACCTATTCCAAAAACCCTTTCTTAGAAATGTTAGAGTTTCGTTCCTAATGCTGTAGTTGTTTTGGATATATGCCTGAAAAAGAAAATCCATGTAGGATCTTCAGAGTTTTGCATATTTTCTATGAGAATTTTCCAGTAAATCATTCTGTGGAATATCTTACATTTCCTTGGACTTTGTAGGTCTCTATTATTAAAACCTACAGTGGAAACAACAAAACATGAAAAACTCACTTTATTTTCCAGCACTTCCTTTACTTACAATATTGCAGCAGCTGCCAAAGGCACCAGGCTGAAGTGTTATCATTTGATGGTTTTTATTATTTTTTTTTTTTTTAAATCATCTCCGTAGTTTAAGGCTTTCTTTCTGCCCATTTGCTTGTATATAAAGACCTGTGGATTCCATCTGTGTAATATTCCAGAGTTATGGTATTTCTAACTTGAGCTGGGTGGATAATTGATTTTTTGGTCCACCTCTTGAACTGAAGGACCATGATGGCAACCCAAAAAATCACTAATGCACAAAAATTCAGATAAGAGTTTATAATTCGAGTTGTTTCCCTCACCTAAATGAAAGTCAGAGCCTTTTGCTTCAGTTCAACCCCAATTGCACTGTTTTGCCTGAACCTTTTTTATTTGGGCACCCCTCAGAGGAACAGAGCAAGAGAAATGCAAAGGGAAGGGCTGGCAGGGGGAGGCTTCATTTTTCTCATCACGTGGAGGTATTTGGACTTGCATCCTGATTCTCAGCTGGAGAAGAGCTGAACAAGGTTTGTGGTTATGTATTGTCTTATTTTCAGCTGGGGCTGATTCATCATTGATTCCAAATTCCTCATTTTCTCCAGTTTCTGATAAGACGGCAGCTTCTGTTCTGCGTCCTGGCAATTTCTACAAAGCAAAGCTTCAAGATGACCGTAGGAAGGTTTCAAAGGTTCCCTCAAACCGTTTGTTTGGTTGCTGCTTCTTGCATTTGTAGTTGAACTTACTGTGAGAACATAACTTTACAGATGAATTTATAATAACAGAGTGATATCCATACACTAATGCAGTAATACAATATTAGTACTGCAATAATGGTAACACTTTTTTCTCCTTTTTGGATCCAACCGTGCTTCCTCTCACCAAGCTCAGAAAACATCAGATGAAGAAAACCAGGGAGAAGGAGAAAGGCACTAAGCAGCAAATAGAGTACAGTAAGAGTAAGTGCTGTAAGCTAGAGCTAGGTAAGGGAAAAGAAAGGTTTATGTCAGAAACATCCAGAGCAATGATCTCTGCTTCCTTTCTTTCTTCTTTCCATTTCCTCTCTCCTTCTCAGCACTCCCTCTTGCTTGTTTATCTTTGTTTTCTCCCCCAGCATTTCTTTGTTGGTGGGTTCTCTTATGCTGCTGTTTTGGGTTTTTTTTTCCCTTTTATTATGGTTCAGGTCTGGCCGATGTCCTGTTCCATAGTTCTTGATGTAGATGGCAGTTGCTCTGGCTCATAATCATAGTAGCAGAGAGAGCTGACTGAGGAGTCTCAGTTTGGTGGGCATGACACAGAGTGGACTCAGAGGGGATGCGCTCATTGTTCTGATGATGCTTAAACAGGAGAGAAAATAGAGATAAACAGAGGAGGGCAATTGTGGTGTGGAGCTGAGCTGTAAAAAGAACACAGGGTTAGAGGGCTGGATGGGGCTAATGTATAGTCAGAATACAGTAGTCGCAGAGCTGTTTTAGACTCTTTAAATAAAAGGTCATCTTCATGTCCCTACAGCTGGATCTCCTGACCAGCTCCTAGGGCCAAGGGCAAGCAGGCTGGAGCAGAGCGTGGAATGGCAGAGGAGGAGCAGCGTTTGCTGAGGGGGCAGTCAAAGGCAAAAGGCTGGGGGCCCTCACAAGTATAAGCAGAGGGGTGAAGCATGCTTTAACCACGTGTAAAAAGTCACGCCTTTCAGAGGAGAGCAGCAAAAACACACAGCGTGTTTCAGCAGCGTGAGGGCTGCTGCGCGCTGAGGCGCGTGGATCTTTGTTTCCCATCCCGTTGCTGCAGTTGGCTAACGGTGTCAGCCTGGGCAAGCTGCTAAGCCTGTCTGCATCTCAGTTTCCTTATTTGAGGCCAAATTCTCCTACTAAGTAGCCTCCTACTCCACACAGAGATTTGCTGATTTGAATGGAGCCCCTGTGGAGCGAGATACTTTTCAATACAAATAAAGTTTTGGAATCAGCCCTAATTATATTTATTACCTGCAGAGGAGTAATGTGAGACTTAACGTGGTTTGAGACACTCAGATGAAAGAGAAAGTATGTGGAATTGTTCTTTTTAATCATCCGCTGCCTTTTCAGTGTCTACCTCACAGCTGTCCTAAAAGGGCTAGCTACTAAATAACAAATAAAAATCCTTGTACATAGTAACGAGGTTTGTCAGGCTCCCATGAATGAACCTCTGTGGAAAATATTATTAGCCAGGGGCTACTGGAGGAAATCGGCGGAGCTGCCCCACGGTGAGGAGCCATTAGGTCTCCCTCCTGCCAGCAGCTGGCAGAGCCCCGGGATGGGCTTGGGGGGGACGGGCCAGGGGTAGCCTGGGGGATCCTCCTGTGTGCTGGGCCCTGCACTCGTCTCTGGTGGGGCTGTGCTCCTTGGGGTGACAGAAGCGTTCATCCGGGGTGAAGCCAATGGTGCCTTCGTGCGGCACTGGACTGAGCGGCCTCAGCCTGAGCCTGCTTGGCTTACAACATGTGCATGGACAGGGGCGGGGGGGGGGGGGGGGGGGAGATTAAATAGGCTAGCTGTTCAGTATTAATAAAAATAACACACTTTGGGGGTATTTCTTTCGGCCAGTGGGCACAACAATATCGAGTGCTTCGTGGCTGCTCCGTGTGGATGTGCCCATACACTGGTGCAGCCAAGTTGCGTTCTGCGCGCCGCCAGGAGGTGAGGGTGATGGGGGGGTAGGGGGGAGAGCGGACCTCATCCCACCGCTGTGGGGTCAGAGCCTCGTGGGCTTTAAAGGCCTTTAATGTTGTCCAGCTGCAAATTAAAGCAGAGAGAGAGAGAGAGAGAGAGAGAGAAAGGAATTAGGGCTGGGGAACTGGAAAGAATGGAGGATAGCTCCGTGGGTGTGTGTGCTGGGGAGCAGTAGAGCCGTGTGTTGTGCTCTGTGGGGTTTTTCTCCCTTTCTCTCATTTTTTTCCCGCTCTCAGCTCGGTGCCAGCCGGGCCCGGCGTCGTGCCGCCGCTCTCGGCGCTGGGGTGGGCGCTACCCCGCGGTCCCGGCTCCCAGCCTCCGTTCCTTCCGTCCGCGCGTCTCCCCGGAGAGCGCGTTTGGGAACGGGCCGGGGGAAAAGGGTGCGGGGAGGAATGGAGCGTCTCCAGGGGAAGGGCCCCAGCGGAGGAGGGCAGAGCCGCGTTTGTTGTTGTTTGCGCGTGTGCGCGCCGCTCCGCACGCCGCTACCTTTCCCCCGGCGCACGGCGGGGCCGTCTGATGGAGTTTGGAGAGGAGGCAACTCCGGGTGCGCTGCCAGGGCGGCTCGCGGCGCTGCGCGGAGCGGCAGTGAGTGACAAGTTGTTTACAGGTTTCCTTGAAGGGGCCTCTGCTATATTTCAATCTGTCAAAGTTGCTTTTCTTCCCGCGGAACAATGCCTGATTGTTGTGTTTTTTTTCCTCCCCTCCCCAAAGAGGGAGAAAGAGGGAGAGGAGTGGAGAGATCGGGGCTGGGGGGGGGGGGGGAAGACTGATGGGGGGGGGGGGGGGGGGGGAGTAAAGGAGTGGAAATTCTTCCGAGCACAAATGCCTTTGGTAACATTTTTCTGCGCCCAATCCGTTCTCCCCCGTTGCAACTCGCAGAGAGTTGGTAACTGGTTCCATTTAATCACTCCGCTCTCGTTTTATCTCCTCTCCCCGCTGATCTTCCTCAGCGCAGGGGATTTGCTCCCGGTTTAGGTGGATTGTCAGGCCTTTTTTTTTTTTTTTTAATTATTATTTTATTCTTTTCCGCTCTCCCCACCCCCTCACCTCTTTATTTTTCTTTTTCCCCCGCTCTCGGGGCCGCGGGTGCGCAGCGCCGCGCCGCCGCGGGGGGAGCCCGGCGAGCGGGGCTGCGGCGGCGCGGCCCCTTTAAGAGCCTGGTCAAGGAGCCCTCGCTCAGAGCAGCGCGCCGGGAGGGAGGCGGGAGGAGGGAGAAAATCCATCGGTGTGGAGGGCTCGGGCTCACTTGACAGGTTCAGTCGGAGGCGACCATAGGTGGCTGCTGTGACAAAGGGAAACTGCGCTTTTCCAGCATGCTCACTGACCCTGATTTACCTCAGGAGTTTGAAAGGTGAGGCGACTTGGTGGAGCGGGGGGCGGGCTGCGATGGGTTTGCCGTTCGTTGTTTTGTTTTTGGTTTTTTGGCGGGGTTGTTTTTTTTTTGTTGTTGTTGTTGTTGTTTTGGTATTTTTTTTTGTGGATTTTTCTTTCTTTCTTTCTTTCTTTCTTTCTTTCATTTTTTTTTTTTTTTTTTCCTGGGGGGTGGCGGTGGCGGCGGTGTGTTTCTCTCTCTTTTCCCGTATTTCCCTCGCTGTTCGCTGCGCGATGCCCGCGCTCGGCGCGATGCCCCCGCTCCCCCACCCCGCCCCGCGTCACCTCGCCGCTGTCACGGCGGGGGGGAAGCGGGGGATGCGGGGATGCTCCGCTCCGCGCTGCTCCGTCCCGCCGGGGTGAGGGTGGGGGGGTGGGGGGGTGGGGGGTGGGATCCCCGGCCGTCTCGGTGCCCTCCCGGCAAAGTTTTGGGCCGCCGCGCCGGGAGCGCTCCGCTCCGCTCCTCTCCGTGCGACCTTTGTTGGCCGCGCCGCCGCCGGGCCCGGCCCTCCGCCGCGGGGCCGGGAAACTTGCTGCCAACTTGCGACCCCCCCCGGGGTGCGGGCAGCCCCCGCGCAGCTCCGAGTCCGCCGTCCCCGGCCGCGGGCGGGAGGGATGCGCTGCCGGGAGGGGGGGGAGAGGGGGGGGGGGGGCTCGTCTCGGTGCGAGCTCCCTCCTGTATAAACATTTGGTTGTATCCGGCGGTGCGGTGCGAGCTAGGTGCTAGACCAGCTGGGTACAAATATGCTCAGGCAAGCTGTTCGCCGCTCGGAGCGCTCCGGAGGGGAGGCAGGGAGGGAACGGGTGGGAGCGGGCAGGGGAGGACGGGAAGGAGCGCCCGAATTGAGGCATCGGAGAGAAACGAAATTGGGAAGCGCCGAAAAGAACTATTTTAACGCTTTCTGCCCTCTTTCTGCAAGCAGAACGCTTTTCTGCCAGAAGTGGGGTTGGTGTGCAGTGCTGCTCCTCGCGCTGCCCTCCTGCCGCCGATTTTCCAGACTTGTGTGGAATACTGGGCATTTTTCTTTGCTTTGTTACAATTGCCATAACAGAGGAAGATGCTTTTGTACACGTGCGTCGTACCAACTTAGTGCAACTACCTGAGGAAACTGCTGGTGCTGCTGTGCTGAAGCGGTGCGGCATCGCAGCAGTGCCTCTGTCCCTACAATGGACAGATGAAAGTGCTCCGTCGGCCTCACCGAGGTCCCATCCAGACGTGTCCGAGCGAGCGGGTTGGGTTATTCTTTGAACTTTGTGGTGAGCAGCGTGCATGCAGAGCCTGCCAGGCAGAATGGGTCTTTTCATTTCCCTGCTGGTGGACTTTTCTTCCTCTGAAGTCTCTCTGCGTTTATATCAATTTGATATACAAACAGATCGTTCTGGACAAAACACCTCCTGTAGAAATAAAGCGAGCGGCTCCACTCCGTTTTTGTAGGCGTCTGTCTTGTTTTCAGGGATCCCAGAGTTGCTCCTGTGCATGTTCCAGTTAAAATAGTCAATACACCGCTCTCTGTTTGCTGCGCGGATCACAGCGAGCAGTAGGAATGGGAAGCAATAAAAACTAACCTCGGGACGCATCACTTATTTTTTTAATTTTCTTTCAGTTTTCCCCCTGCAGTAGAAATTGGTGACTCCAACCAATACCTCTGTTAATCATTACCGTTTGTTTACACGGCGTGTGTTTGACTGGAGTTGCACAGGCACACAGAGCAGCCCCTGCCCATGTCACAGATGTGCGTTTGCCAGGAGCCGGCCGTGAGGATGCGCTTCCTCTCCCCCACGGATGCTCAGACACACGTGGGCTTGCGGGGTGCATGTGTGTACATGAGCACAGTGTGCAGAGGACGGGGTTTCAGGCGGTTGGCGCAGGTTGGTAGCCAGAGTTGGTGGCAGACGCTACTCCTGGAGCAGAGTTGTGCAGCCACTGGGGTCCCACACGTCATATCTGCATGACCGCTCTGCTTGTGCTGATGCTGTCCTTCTCCAACCGTTCCCCAGTAAACTAGAGCAGCGAGGTACAGGGCTGTCAGGCAGAGTGCTTGCTGTGCAGCTCTCAGTGCCTGCACATCACTCAGGGGGTCCCTTTGCTTCCTCTCTCACCCCTTCCGTGATGTCTGGGTGCATCCTGGCGAGCTGCAGGCAGCACCGAAACTTCTGGATACCTCAACTCGGGGAAGCTGAAGCGATGGGGCTGCTTTGGAGGCTGTGGTCATTACCGTGGGCATTCGCGGTACACACTTGGAATGAAAATTATCCCGAGTGTCAGACGGATAAACACTCATTAATTCATTCAGCATCAGTAGTAAATTGCACTACATTTTGTGAACCGGCATGTATAATTAATTGTCGTGCCAAAAACGTGAGGACTGTCGTGCTTTCCCAAGAAGTTCCTCGGTTCTTTATTCCCGCTTGTGGCGGCTCTGCTGCCTGGTGCAGGGGAGCACCACAGTGCACGCGGGGGATGAGGTCTGCAGGAGGGGTGCAGGGAGGAATCGTAACTGGAAACTGCTCTGCTTGTTTCATGGGGCAGGGGTACTCCCAGGGTGCGCGTTGGGCATTTCCTGTGGCACCCTGAATGGGCTTAAATGTCTCAAAAATGACAGCTCTTCTGTTGCTTTTTTCTATTTTTAAAGGTGGGCTATTATGCATAAATATACCACGTACGGCCACAACAGAAAGAAAGTTTGCTCTGTGGAAATGTAGAGAGAATTTGGAACCGTCGCAGACAGCTGTGAAATGTACCGAATGATGAGATCTCGGAAATGCCCAACATAAAGTTTTAATGTCTTAATAAAATCTGGTAAATGAAAAATAGATAAAGCGACTGCTTAACAATGTCCCCAGTGTAGGGAATGTTCTTAAACCCCAATTAATTACTGCATATTTACATTTCTCTGTAGACTGAGAGAGAGGCTCCACTGGGCATCAGGACCAAGTGACGTCCTTTCCCTTTCTCTCTTTCATTCTTTTCTGTTTTCTTTCCTTTCTTTTGACACGCTAGTTCGAGGTAAGGAAGTATGTGTGGAAGAGGGAAGGAGAGGTTAGTGCTTCCTCAGGAGAAAGGCAGAGCTGGCAGACAAAAGACACGGACTGAGCTGTGGGATGGGGACAGCAGAACAAGTTCAGCATCGCCAGTCGGTGGTTCTGTGCCCTGGAAGTGTTCTGTGTGCTGGTGAACAGCACGTAGAAGGGAGAGGCGAGGATGTAAAGCAAGCCTCTGCTGGGAGGAGAGAAATATACTTAGCTGCTGCGCCGCTTTGCTGCACGAGTCATTTCAGACTCCCACTGAATTTATTTTGGGGTTGTACCAACACTGTCAAATGGAGAAATCATTTTCCTAAAAGGAAACTTTGCGTATTCCTAAGTGCTTTTCTTAGCTAAAGTTACCCTAAAAGCTTTCTTCCTTCTACTGTGTTTGCTGAGAGTTTTGGAGAAAGAATAATGCCTTTCTATCAGCCGCCTTGCTCAGAATGATGTCCCACTCTCCTAAAACCTACCTGTAGATGTAAGAGTGATTACTCCTTCCTTTAAAGTAAGCCAATGAGATTTCTTTAGTACCGGGCTAAGTAGCATTTACCTTTCGCTGAGGTGCTTTCAGAAAGTGACTCTGTGGCTTGTGTGTTCAGGTCTGGGGCCTGGAGAGTGAATGCAGTGCCAAGTGGAGCTTTCAGCCAGTGGTTCTTCGCCGCGACAGAAATGGGCGCGATTTCGTTTCTCTGAGATGACTCTGAAGGAATTAATGCCGGCTACTCGTTAGCGTCCTGTGTGTGCTCGTTTCACTTGCTGTGCTCACACTTGCCGAGGAAGAAGTTGACTGTTACAGATTATAGATTTTAATGACCATCTCCCCAATTTGCCAATTGCTGCGATTGTGACCCGATCTTGGAGAGCAAAAAAAGCCCAAGCGGGAGAAGGCTGAGTGACACGCCAGCCCGCACAATCCCACTGTTGTGCTCGCTGTGTTTGAGTCAAATCGGGAGTTTGGCACTGCTAATTCTGGGTGGCTGGCTCATCATATGCATTCAAGGAGTTAATTAAAACACACACAAACACATACACACACACTCTCCCACCACGCATCTTGCAGTGCCTGTGTGCGTGGTGTTTGTGATTGGTACCTTTAGGAAGGAGAGGAATTGTTGTTCCTCCTCTTGCTGTCCGGAGAGCTGAAATACAGAAATAGTTTACAAAGTATTTACTGCTTCTTCAGGAGCTTTTAACAAGCACTTATGGCTTTATGCTTTATGTAAGAGGCACACAGTGCCTTGCTGAGGTATGTGGATGTGGAGCCCCGATGATGGGATGGTGCGTTTGTGTGATGTGATATCCTGATGCTGGGTAGGATACCTTCAAATTGACGTGTGTCTCTGCCTTGCAGAAGTCAGTCTGACATCCTCTCGGCTCCGTCTGTTCTGTTGATGTCCTGCTCGGGCCTGATTTGCTGTAATGAGCTCGGCAGCGGAGGGGAGAAGCAGGGTCGCGTACCTGCGCACGCTGCCAGCGCGCAGTGCTTACGAGTTCTGCTCCCCTGGTGCTCGCAGCGCTTCGTTGGCGGCTGCGGCGCGTCCCTGCTGATGCTAAGCAGGCAGCATCCCAAACGGGCAGCATCCCGAGCAGCCAGGCGCTTTTCCCTTTGAAAATGCTGGCGGCTCTTCATCTCTCTCGGAGAGCGCACGGCGCGGAAAAGCTGCGTCCCTCCGCCTGCCTGCCTCGGGAACCGCCAGCGGAGCGGCTCCGTCCCGCTCTCGCACCGCCTCGCCCGGCGGAGCGACTTCGGGAGCTCCGGGCCGCGTTCCCCTCCCCGCCGCGTTGAGGCGGCACCCGGAGGGCCCCGTCCCCGGGCGGCCGGGCCTGCGCTGCGGGCCGCCGCTCCCCGCTGGGCCGCCAGGGGGGCGCCTGAGGGCGGCGAGCGGGGACCCCGGCGCGGGGTCGGGACGGGACGGGGTCGGCCGGAGAGGGGCCCCTCCGGAGGCCCGGCCCCTCCGGGCTGCTCCCGCTGCGGGGAGCGCCGCTCGTGGCACTTAGCGCGGTGGGTGGGGATGGAGGGACGCGTGAGAGTAATTCGCTGCGGTACGGGTTGGTTTTATTATTATTTCTTTGGAGAGTGGGTCCAGTGTTTCTTTATTCTTAAGGTAATATATACATATACATGTATACGTATATATAAGTAAGAAGAAGAATAAAAGGAAGGAGGGGAGAACGTGTGTTGCCGGCCGTGCCAGGTGCTGCGGGCAGCGGAGGAGCGGCGAGGCGCTGCCCGTGGTGCGGGGCTGCCATGCTGCGCGCTGGCGGGGGCGGGCTGCTGCGAGGAGATGGGAGCGTTTCTCCTGCCCCCTCCGCTGGGTCCGTCCAGGCACTTCTCTCCGGCTTGTCCTTTCGTCACTTTAAGGGAAAAAAAAAAAGAAAAAAAAAAAAAAAAGCCATTTGTTCAGCGTGGTGGTACAATGTTTGACTTGTAGAACGCAGGCGGAGTGAACATGAGAACAAGCTCGGGGCTCACTCCGAAAGTTTGACGTTGGCATTGACCTTGTTTCCCTTGAAAGTGGTGTGGGATCAATCAGGTAACATTTCTCAGTCGTTCCGTTCGTGCCTATAAAGTCTGTGCTGTAATTGTCTGAAGGCTATATTGTAATTGTATTGTCATTCTTAAAATTGGTGTTTGATGTGTTTCCCGATTGCCTTTTTATACTTTTCATTTTGGTTGTTTGAAACAGCCAGTGTGGAACTTCGCATCGGCGGCTCTTCTTTGAGATCTATAATAATTTTATTTTATTCCTGTTTTACCGGCACTTTGCTGTCATGTTTTCCCAAGTTCATTCTGGCTGACTTTGTCGCTTTTTCTTTTTTTCTTTTTTCCATAGGATACGGGTGTCTTAGTGCTATTTGATCTCAGTACATCTGAAAATGTTACCTTAGTGCTAATTTTTCTACGTGGTTGTATTGTAGTATTACTGTTGTGTATTTGCTATTGTCTTCATAGAATCTTACTTAGTCTTAACATAATTCCACTACTTTGAGGGCAAAAAAATATATGGCAACTGAATAGAAAATGAATTTTCTTGTGGGAATCATTGTTTTTTTCTAGCAGTGAGGAATGCTGTGCCAGGGGTGTGCTTTAATTTTGAGTAGTAAAGACTTTTGTCTATATCTAATGTACTTCAGTACCTCTGTAGCTCTGGAGAAAAAAGACTTGGGAAAGTAGTCTATGTAAAGTGAAACCCATACAACTTGTCATCCTCTTGGCTTCCTTGGTGTTGAGCTTGTCGTTTTCTTGATTTTAAGAATGTGGGAGTGAAAAAAAGGTCCCAGCTTCCATCCATTCACCTTGCAGGTTGGGCATAGGCAGAGATGATCTGTCTGACGGTGAGCCAGAGCTGTGTGCCAGCTCCACAGATAGCGTAGGACCAGGGGGAAGGAAGATGGCAGAACCATTCAGAACTCTGTACTTACTTTTGTAGCCTGGTTAACTGGAAAGCTTTCATTTCTCCTGTTTGGCCAGCTAAAAGCGTGAGCCTGGAAAAGCACATGGTCGCTCTGTGTTTCTGACAGTGCACCGTATGCCACCACTGGGATGCTTTAGGCTACGCTACTTGCCGTTTGCTGGGTGCCCCAAAGGGGCTGTGCTTCTATGGAGTGGGAAGCCACCAAAGCCCATCGCTGCCCGAAAGATGCACAGGCAGCTTTGCGTATGGTTTTTATAATGTGGTCATTCTGGACACATCTCTTGCTTCAGAACAAGGTTGAACAATCTGACAAGGTGCCTGATATATCCATCTCTGCTGGAGTTGGCTCTCCTGTGTTGTTAGAGTTGGGGCACCTTGGTAGGGCCGGGTGCTGGGAGCAGGCGTTGCTCGCTGCATTATCTGCACTGTGTGCAACTGCAGGGAAATCGTCTGCTTCTAGAGAAATTCCCTCAACGGCCTCTTTGCAGGCACATTGTAAAGCAAGACTTGGAAACATTTTCTCCGAAGGTTTAGTCAGGTTTCTATTCATAGGGTTTTCTCCCTAAATTTTGATGCTGTGGCCTCGCTGGGGCAGAAGCTTTTTTGGATAGGGATGAGATGTGTGGGAAGGTGATGGTTGGTAAGGGCGGAGGGAAGGATGTTCTTACCCGTTTGGCATGTCTATTAACAAACTGGGTCGTTTTGTTGTGTTGTGTTTACATGACTTGTTCCTGTGCTGGTGTGAAATGTGAATCACCAAAATATGATGATGATTTAAAATAAAAAAAGAAAAGCTAAATGAAACAAAACTGAAATAGAACTGAAAGGCTAAATGAAATCAAGTGAAAACAGAACATGCAACTCAGTTCTTTTGGTACTGTTTCCTTCTGCAGTTGCTGAGTAAAGCCAAATAGATTTCTTTTCCACTTCCATTAAGAATTTCCAGGCTTCAGAGTTTGAAATGCACAGAGCTATAGAAAATACAGCTGTCTTTTCAGGTTCAGACTTTGGTTTGTCTTTTGCTCGCGTGTTCTGGAGATTTAAGGAACTATTTATGGGCAGTGTATTGTAGAGTTGGCTATTGATTCTCATCTTTGTTGAATCTGTATGAACATCGAGCTGGTTCTGATTTTGCGGCTGAGGGGAGTGTGGCAGTGTTTCTCAGTGGAAAAGTCTCATCCTTTGCTTCTAATTTGCACATTCTGCTCAGTTTTGCTCTTCATGCCCAAACTTTCAACCTGACTGTGTGACTCATAACACAGATTTTGGTGTTTACTTGAAATGCCATGAAAGGTTTAGGAAGAATACTGTGCTGCTGTCCTGTATGCCACGTATCTACTTCATAGATAATCTGCATGTGTATTGGTGTCATTGATTTAGTCTGTTTTTGTAGAGTGCAAGCATCCTGAATCAGGACCCCATTATGCTCGTCACTGTACAAACACAAAAAAGAAGGTTTCTTGCCATTCCACAGAGCAGCCTTTGTGCTTGGAGCTTAGACTAATATCAATGTGTCTTTGTATGGGAAAAATTCAGAAACGGAGGGTAGGTAAGAGATCCCTAGCATGGCTTATGAATGAGATTTCAGTCCTGAGACCATGCTTTGGAGTTTATAAATTGAGTGATGTGTATGCATGCGTGTTATGTGTCTGTATATTTTTTTTCCATATATATGTATCTATACATAGAAGTTGCTTTACTCTTAGAAGTACCGATAATGTTAATAGTTCCAATAATGTCTTTTGATTAGGAATTCAGGGCATTTTGGAAAACATCACTGTACAAGTCATGAAGATTTTTGTGCTCTTTCAGCAGAGAAGCAAGATTAGCCTCAGTATATAGATGAGAAAGCAGAGGAACAGTGTCACAAAATGGTTTACATGGGTGAGTTTAGAAGCCAGAGGTATTGACTGCTAGTCCTGTTTTTTAATCTCGAGACCATCCTTTTCATTTCTGAGCTCCAAAGAACCGCAAATTACAGATTTCTGTCAGCCCAATTATAATTTCTAAAGGTCTCCTTCTAGTGAGATGAAAATGTAATATTGAAATTACTTAAATATGTAAAACAGGAACTTTGGAGTATAATTAATGGGGTGAAGTGCAGAAATATTTACAGCCCGAGCTGTGCAGTGTGGGCTGGCAGGGAATGCAGTCTCTGGACCCCCTCAGCTTTTGGGCAATAGCTTTGGGATAGCTTTGGTGCTATCTCCCTACCTGAGGACAGCGGGGGAATGCAGGCAGTGGTTAGGAGTCAGTGGGGAACCAACATTTACAGCTGACAGGCCAGAAAGGTTTCATCCTGGAGAACAATTAACATCTTCAGCCACACGTACAGGAGCTGTCGTATGTTTTATAACCAAGGACTGGGCACTGGGGGTGTCCAGGAAAAATTCTTCTCATGGAGATTATTAATGAGAGGAGCAGACTCCACCGAACGCAGTGATGTAGGCAACTGCTGCGAGAAACCAACTTGCTGAAAAGCAAAAACCACGGGGCAGAGAACAAAATGCACTGTGATCCCTGCCCGCAAATTTGACATCTGTTTTTTTACATGTGCCACAGAGATCTGAAATGAAGGAAATGAGACAAGCTTATTAAAAAGGAAGAGTTATTTTGTTATTCATTCTAAAAGTTTTTCTAATCCATTTCAGTATTTTTTTTCCATTTCCAGCCGTGCGTAGTCAGAGTAGGGCTGAATCAGGGAGGTCTGCAGGCGGGTTTGTGTCCAGTCTCTGCATTGCCTCTCTTACCCACTCTCTCAGTAGCACGCAGAATAAACTGAAGAGTGCTGGGCGGATTTGATCTGTGTTGCCTATGAGTATTATGACTGAGCTATTAAGTTATTTTCTTCGATAAGATTTTTAAGAGGGAGACTACTTTCAAGATAATGGTTTATAATCAGGCACGTTCCGTAGTATTTCACTAGTAGTTATTCAGCAGTGTGTTCACAAAGCCCTACTTTGTGGTAGGGCCAGGCAAGGCATCATTTTAAAAGGTGTTCATTCACACCGAGTGTTTGGACCTGCCGTGCTGAAGCTCAGTGTTGGGTCCTAAAATGCGGGCTTAGTTAATGAATGTTCTGCTCAACTCTGTGAAGAAGGATGGTGTTTTTCACCAGTGAGGCATGGAGCGCTGAGCAGTGAGGAGGTGGTGGAGCAGAAGCCTGGCTTTCCTCAACCTGCAGCTGACTTGCATCAGTTGCAGTGCAGTCAGACTTTTCTCAAGTACTGGGAGAGGTTTCTGCAAGCTTCTACAGACCTCTCAATCTCAGAAGTTCTGTATGAGTGTGCTTTGAAGTGATGCTAACTAACTGCTCATCCCAAACAATTCTGTATCTCTGGCAGATACATGTGAGCAGGCTGCCGGTGATGAAAATTCACCTGAATTCCGTCAGAGCGAACATCTGGGCCTTTGTGGACTTGGCGCTGTGTGCAGAATTAATCTTTGCTTCAAAACCTCTGTGCTTTCGAAGGTAGTGGCTCCCAGTTGTGCCCACTGAGGTCTGAAGTGAAACCGCTGCGCAAAAAACGCTGTCTACATTTGTTTGATAACCTCGGTTGTCAAAATGGTGACCTCTGTTAATTTGTCACCGGGCAAATTATTGTCTGCAGCTCCCAGATTCCACGGGAACCTTGGGCAGGTAGCAGGGGTTCGAAATGCTGGGGAGCATTTTGGATGTGGTGTTGGTGACGGTAAACAGCCTGCTCTCGGGTTGAGCTGGGAGAGGTGACTGGTCCGGCGGTGCCGTGCTGCAGGCTGCCCGGTGTGCATCAGCAGCACTGGTGGCTTGCAGCCCCCAGTTGGAGACAGACCCCCCCAGAAAGGCATAGCCTATCGTGTGTTGTTGTGTTAGATCAACTATAACAAATAAAGCATATCATTTAATAAATGGACCTCAAATAAGAAAGGCAGATAATTGTTATTAAAGTAACGTAGGGAATTTCCTTCTCAGAAAGGCAAAAAGGATATGAATGAAGTTGCTGTTGTTATACTTGTGTAGAGTCTGATATGGAAGCCCGTGTTTTTAAAGGCAGCTATAAACAATTAGGGAGTAATAGAAGTTAAAACATTATTTAAAGAAGAAGATAAATAAAATACTTTTTACATTCATATGCAGTCTATTGAAAGGCCATCCAAAGCACTGATACCAATTTAAGAAGATGATCTTTTGCCTTAATTATACATGTGGGAGATATTAGCTGAACATTTTGTGGAGAACAGTGAATACCTTAGTTGCCAGTTGCCTAAAATGCTGCTAATGATTGCTTCGGTGCCAGTGTTTTGATGGCTAGAACCTAGGCCTGAATATGAATACAAAGAACTGGATCTAAAAAAACCGCGTGAGCGCACACTTTTTATACAAAACAGATTTCAACCATCTGCTTGGCACTTAGCTTTGCGACTATAGGCTCTGATATGAAAGGAAGCACTGTCCAGGTTATGAATGGTATCGCTTTTATTGGTACCTTAGAAAAATCAGTGTTTTCAGAAAGCTTATGTATCCAGTGGTTTTCTTCAGCAGAATAATGAAAACAACTGCCTCAGCCAAAATTTTGCTCCTTCCATCTTTCGTCCGACAGCAGTACCTTCTTATTCCTGCAAAAGGGATTTTGGAGTGGAGAAAAGTTTCTGTTCTGCACCTCAGCATTTCCAGACGTATCAGAGGAGTTCGGATGAGTGGCCCTTGGAGCTGACACCCCAGATGGTTTATGACACAAAGCACTGTTTGCTTAGGAATACGTTGTGTAGCAGAGTCTGTTGCCCAAGCACTGCAGAGCGTGTCAAATCAGCATGGAAGTTAATGGACCAAAAGCCCTTCTGAATTTAACACTTTACCATTTGATCTGAATTTACTGCCTTAAATTGGGACCACGGTTTTCCTTTAGCGATGCAGCGGTAGAAACAAAGTTGATAGCATAAATTATGCAATGATTTTGACCCGATTCATCTATAGACAAGATTTGGAATGAATGAGACACTATGAAATCTTTGGTAAAATGCTATCTGCAAAATATGTGAAAAATTGAAAGTTTGGAGAGGATTTGAGTGTGTATTAATTTGACACTCAGACCAGCCCGCATTTAGCTCTTAATAGGTTAAGCAGAAGACAATTCACCGTGCAAAACATTAAAAATAATAATAATAATAATAAAAAAAAAATGGAACTTCCATTGTTAGCAATTCAGGTATTCTTCCCTTGCCTTCCTAGATTTATCTAAAAATATGCGGGACCAAATGTGTTTCTACATTGCTTCTAATGCTTTCAATGGAAAGGTTAGTGAGTGTTTTCCTTAGGTACACGCTTGGAAAAAGATGATGAAAATGCAACCTCCTGCATGTAACAAAGCCTCTGTGTTTGGCCATCCATTTAGTGCCGTGTCACATTAGTACTGCATTGTTAACACCTTTGGACAGGGCTAAAGGTTTCTTGCTGCTGTGTCTAGAGAGCTGCTCATGTCAGATCATAACACTGCTGAATGCTGTTCTCAATAAATGTACTTTTAAATGAAAAGTAGGGCTGGATTGTTTGCTTCTGAGATGTCAGGAGAGTGAATAAAAGGATTAATTGTTATTTACATTCTCATTTTATAAAGATTTCCTTTTCTCTCCGTTATGTGGTCTTGAGAAAATGCTGCTTTTAACTATTACATTTTATTTGCCTAAGCCTGTCTTTAGTAGAAAACATCTGACATGATGAAAGAAAGATAAAGTTGGATCTCTGAAGATAAAATTATGATAACGCTGGAAACTTAAAAGCTTCCTCATAGTTTTAAATGAATCATAATGTATGGACAGCAAAACTCCAACTTTTTTAAAGTACGCGTGTGAAATAATGCTATTAAGGCTTAAAGTTACAGCCCCAACCAGCAGTATGCTCAGTCGTGTGTATTAGTCCCATCCTGACTCTTCCTCCCTCAGTTCTTCTTTCACTCCTCTCCCACGAGCATACTTTCTGCATTTTTATGGGGAGTGCCACGATTCTCACAAGTGGAGATGAGAACAACAAGCCTGTTAAGCTAAAGAAAATTCCATACCCATTTAAACAGGGATCCTAATGGAAAGCAAAACCAAAGAAACGAGTTCTCAAGGCAGCGTGTCTTCCCGTAGTGACTGTGCTGAAGTTATTTGAACGTCTTCTTAGTGGAACAGTTCTTCGCCTTGCATGCCATAAAGTGGGTTTCTTCAGGAGTGTGAAAGAGCAGCTGATCCGCCCTTCAGCATTAATGGTTACACAAGAATGAGCTCCTGTGTTCTGGTAGGGGCAAGCAGAAATTCCGTAACGAGTGGATGCATAATGAAACCTTTACTATTCGGTCCCATGTTCGTGGAAATTTTAGAAGTCTTCTTGACTAATGTCAACAATCTGGCCATTTTCCTTGCTTCCTCCCGCTCCGTCTCTAAGTAATATAGTTCTATTTATTGTCACTTTATTTTCTGTAGATTCCTCCAACCCACTGTGGTTTGCAGAAAGCTCCTGGGCGGGTGCATGGCAGGTTATGGTGGGAAGGCTGCTGGTAAGGGAGTGTGACTGCACCTGGAAACAGCCTGTCATTGTCTCCCTTTTTCATTTAAATGGTAGCTTGCTAGCTGGATCCGTAAGCTGTTTTATTTGATTTACACTGTTAACCCGAGTTCCCTCATGTTGTTAGTAAGAACTGAACAAATAGCTGACTCTTTCCTTTTCTTCCCCCCCCCCATTTCTTTTCCCTGCTGTAATTCAGGATGTGTCGCGTGCTGTTGGTTTTATGCAAACTGCTGCATCGTGTCACCCTTCCCAGTGAATTCAAACATATGGTTTAGAAACAGCTTAAGTTGAAGAGAGGGCAGAAGAGTATGCAGTTGGTGGATCTGGTGTGGCTCCTTCTGAGCTGTGGTCAGTTCCCCCTTGTCATCAGGCTCCAGTTACATTTGCACTGAGGCTGGTGGTGAATGACTGGTTGCAGAGGTTGAACCTCAACTTTCTTTGCTGCCTGTCATTGTCCAAAAGGAAACGAAGTTGACAGTATGCATGCACCACATTGCTACAGAGCATCAGATTCTGTGACCATCTCCAGTGTATGGGGGAAAGTGAGGTCAGAAGAGAACTCTGGAAATCCCTTGAAGCACCATGTGCTGCTTGTGCCTTCCAGAAAGCCCTTGCTGCAGTTCTGAATGTCTTCACAGTGAAGTTGGCTCCTACATTTCAAAGGCTCTGCAACATTTGTATTTTCAAAGATTCTGATGTATTATTTAACACTGAAAGCAGGAGGAAAGGACAAACACGTGGAGGAAGAGTGCATATTTTTGGTAAAGAAATAAAAACTAGCGTGTGAAAGAATTTCATGTGAGCTGGCTAATACAAAAAATCTATGTGTCCTTTTAGAATGAAGGAGTAATTCAATGTTTTTAATAGTTTGGATCATGCTTCTGATCTATTTAGAACTGTACCACTTCCAGGGGTGCCTGGGGGAAAATCAGAGCTTATTTTTCCTCTCTCCTTACTTTTATCCATATAGAACATCAAAGCGAGTGCCTGAAATAAACTGATCTGTGTTTTCAGAACCATTCATCAGGTAGAGTTCAATAAAGCAATATACATGTGTTGTAACTGTGAACCCTTGTGAGGATGACTTATTCTTTCTTTGCAATGAAAATAGGCCTGATGAATGGGAGGGTCCATGTAGTGGTGGATCTTTTATACTTGTCTCAAATTTTTAGAACACTTCAGAAGAGTAATCGCAAGAATTTGCTTCTTGCCAGGCACTGAGCATCTTGTCTCACTCTGGCTTTCAGAAAATGAGAGCTTGCATCATGTCTGACAGAGCTCAGTGCACTCACTGGTGGTCTTAGAAAAGAGGACAAGGGCTGTGTAAGTGCGAGCATTTGCCCTCACCTCCAAAGCTTCTGTAGCTTGCTCCTGTGTGGCTTTGGACTCGAGCATCACAGGGAAGTTTGTTCTTCTGCCTTTGTAGTACTGTGATGTGAACAGACAGAGGGTCTGCTCGTCATTCTGCCTCCTTTCACAAGCCCCCACATGATCCTAGGGCTCTGTCCAGCTCCTACTGAAAACAATTATAAAGCTCTCATTGACTTAACTTGGATGTTGGATTGGGCCCATTAAACGGGACGAGAATAAAGTGAAAGCGTTGCTAATGATTCCTATTGATGCTTTTCCTGGCACAAAGTACCGCACATAATTGTTTTTAGATGAAATACAGTTACATTTAAGTCTTACATTTATTAGTTTTTTAAAGGAGGAATAACCAAACTGGACATATGGAGTGTTTGAAGTGTGATTGTGTGAGACTAAGATAATTTCAGGAGAATAGCTTAATTCGCAGGATATGTGTGATGCCCTTTGTATACAAAATGTGGGATTGTGGAATTTATTTTGCATGCACTGGCTTTAACTGAGAAAGAACCCAGAATGCAAATACACAGTCATATTTAGGATATATAAGAAACAAAGCCTAGCTGCTGTAGACCTCAGGAACCATTAATCAGGCCTGATACTGATGCGATCTCTAGAAATGCTTTAATTAAATAGGTTTAATCCTTATTAACAGTAAGATGCTTGACACCATATTGAGTAGGATCTGATGAGGAGCAAGGTAGCTGGAACACACAAATACTGGCTGGTCCTGTTAGTCTCTGAGTGGCTTCAATGCCTCTGAAGTTCTGTAGGTTTTACATCTGCTATAAGGTCAGGACACAATGGAAAGAACTTCCACCTATCTTCATATTGTTTTCCATGTAACAAATAGAGTCACTACCACATTAAAATGGGGGTATTACTTACATATTTAGTATAATTCAGGCTTTGCTCCAGACCACCCCACGACTCAGGTACCAAATGTGGTATAGGCACAGGTCAAATGACAAATGTAATTTCTCCACATTTTGGAATATTTCCCGTTGACTTCAGTGTGACTTAGCAGTGGATGACTCTGATTCAGGTCCTTTTAAGAACAAAATACAGAAGAGGGCACTGCTTGTTTCACTGCTCTCTTTCATTTGTCAAAAGGGTGGAGGGAAGGGATGAAGCACCAGAGCTTTTGTTGTTACAGCATTTTGGGAAATGTGTTCAAAGAATTATTTTGGAAGATGATGGTGAAATTGTTTCTAGTATTTGCACTGCATTGCCAAAACATGGTGCCCTTGTGTGAGGTAATAGCTGCGGTTTATGGCGACATTATGAAAACATTGGTTTGTTATTATGATTGCAGAAAAATCCCAGATACATGGTAACGTATTTGTAATATTTATTGAAATGAAAAATGGAAAATACAGCATAGCTTTGAGTCCCCTTGGACTGACTTCATGTTTCAGGAATGAAGAAGCAATTGTGCAAAACTTCAGTGGGGGTACGTGACATCAATTAAATAACAGATTTGGGCCCATTTTAGTACAGCTTAGTTTCATTATTATTTTTTAGTATCGTTATCATGCGTTACATTTTGTTGGCAGTGGGATAAACATTACAGTAGTAATAATAGCTAATAGTCCAGGTTTGAATGTCTATTTTCCTTTTGTCATGTGTGTTGCTAAAGATACTATTACAATGATGATGTGGAATAAGGAGTAGGACATAAGTAGTGTCTTACAGATTATATACTACGGTCACTGAAAGTTCTCTATGTGACTGGGTAGGAAGCAGACAACAGACTCTTTCCTCGTACCATCTAATCCTGAGGTAAGGCACTCATCCTAAAAAGCAGGAGGAGATTCCTACTGTACCTTTACACACCTGAGTCAGAGAAGCTGGCCTGCTGCTTTTTCCCGTTGTGCTGACTGAGAGATTTTAAATTAATTTTTAAACTTTTGATAACATACATCTTCCTTTATGTAACCTATTTTGATTTCTTCTTTAATTCCTTTTTAATTAATGAGCATTGATTATTAAGGGAATAGAATTAAAGCAACACGATAATGACCATGACTCTCCAAAGCTCTAGATACTTACAACTGCTTCTTACCCAAGACAGTTTTGCATGCCTGTTAGTAACGTGGGTTCTTCGGTTCAGAAGCTCTGCTTCATGAATGTGCCTTGGTGACTTCCATCAGAGTCAGATAATCAAGGACCTCTAACATGAGTAAGTAACACGAGAGTACTAGTAATGCATGTTATCAGATGGTAGAAGTCCCAAAACAACTGCATTAAAACAGTGTGTTACTGTACCAGCAAACCAGAACTGTTGCTTTCTTCATTCTCCTTTGTTCTCCTGGCTATTTTCATCTCCTTTTTATCACTTGCAAAAGAGCACTTCAATATATTTATCTTTCAGAGAGGTGAAACTTTAGCAGGATTTTCCTAATACTTGTTGTTACGACTTTTCTCTTACAAAGGAGAGCAGGATCTGTGACAGAGAGAGAATGAATGACCACAGTCACTTACTGGGATGAGGAATTGATTTCTGATTCTTGAATGTATACTCATAATAGTTATTCATCTAGCTGAAATATTCTATTCTTTCTTTTAACATGAGTTGTATACAGAAAGAAAGAGGCATGATACATGTTGTTACTCATATAGCTGTGTCAGTAGTGATATAAGCAGTATAGGTATGACAAATTGACTATAATAAATAATGGCAAAGAACTGAAATGAACTATTTTGCTGTAGGTAAATACTGGCTCTTTTTGGTCTATTAAAAAATCTGGACTATAAGCAAAATACAGTATCAGAACAGTTTCGTCAATGTTTCAAAGATGATTTAGCCCAGCCAGGAGGGTACTTCTTCTAGTGTCCCTTTTCCAACTTTAGGTGATGAATCATCTGAACATACAGCATAATATTTATTTAGAGATATTTAGAATCATACAGTTGTAGACTATCCTGAGTTGGAAGGGATGTACTTTTTGTACATGAACATCTTTTTTATAACGTGATAGGTAGTGTCAAACTAACAAATTGGAATGGATAGGCTTACAAGGCGTAGGAAGGTCTATAGCAAATTGGCACAGCTTGATTAAAAATTAAATAATAGCAACTTATTAGCCTGATATTTTAAAGCTCAAAATAGAGTGCTCAAAGTTTCTGTTGGAGTCAGTGGCAGCTGAAGATGCTGAGAACTCTTCAAGGTCAGCCGTTCTCCTCACAGGCTTCAGAAGGTGTCAAAAAGGAGCTTGTAACTCCTTGAGGTGCTAGGGCCCTACTGGGAAGTGCTCATCTGCAGAACAACCACTGTCTTGTGGTGGGGTGAAAAAGGGCATGGGAGAGAGAATGATAAGGGAAACATCTCTTATGTTTATAAATTTGCACGAGAGAGACAGCTAGCATTCTTCTGTCCTACTTCTTGTGCTGTAAATGGCTGGTAGTTGTTCTTGGAATTTTTTTTCTCTCTTATTTTTTCGGAGTGGTGGAGGTCATTCTTTTGGCCTCGCTTCATTCTGTTCTGTAACCAGGCTGAACAGGAGGGTTTGCTTGGCAATTTTTAGACTGGGGAGGGTGCAGCTGGAAATATAAGGGAGTGGCAGAAAGGAAGAAAAAAAGCGGGTGGATGGAACAAAGGCTGTTTTAGCCCTTTCTGAGGTTGATGGTCATACGGGTTTATGGATTCATCATCCAGTGGAAAAAAAAAAAAGAAAAAGTGAGCAACAGACCAAGGAAAGTTGTCCTGTTTGTTTGATGAGGCCTTCCTTGGCCTCAGTATGCTATAATCAGCTCTATGCTCGTTGTCTCTCACAGTATAATTAGCCTGGAAGCGAATGTGGGTGGCATGGAGAAGAATTTCTTCAGAAAAAAAAAAAATAAGGAAGGAATGGTCTGGAGACAAAAAAAAAATCTTGTGTAGCTTCCCAGTTTTTTGGTTTGGACAAAGGATGTATACTTTCAAAAGCCAAAGATGTCCTGAGCTGAAGTCCAGAGAGTTCAGTACACTCTGACTGGAACACACCATGATTTACTGCAGTAGTGACAAAATTTGGTACTTACCTTGTGCCCTCTGTGCTAAGATCTCAAGATGCTTTGCAAACGTGAGGGGATTAAACTTGCCTGATGCCACTGGCAAATAGGTGTTATTGCCAACTCCTTCTGCTGCTGAAACACCGAGCACCACAGCACTCAGTTGTGAAACCCTTTTGCCTAGAGTTAAGAATTTAGGTTAAGTCACCGCAATGCAGGCAAAGCTTTGAGTACAGCAAGAGAAAAACTCAGTTCCTCTATCTCCTGCAGTGTTTGCAGCCGTCCACATAGCTGAACTCAGCTTTATTTTGGTGGACAAACGTGCAACCTTAGAGGGACAGGAGGCAAAGTTGTAATTAATCCCTCTGTAATTGGCATAGCAGTAAGTAATTCTGCTTAATCCATTCCTTACTGTGAGGATGAAGTAAGGCTAAACAGCTGAACTGTGGAGGGACGGGGGGAAGAGGGGCAGCAGGCAGCAGAACATGTGCAGATAGACATTTCTCATGCTATTGTGAGAAATTCCAACCTAGATAAAAACACCTTTCTTATTTTTCCCGTGGACTGCCTCTTGATTTAATGAGGTGCAATTCAACAAAGTAGGTGATTAAGTTTGGAAAAACTCCCTAATTTGTTTTTTCTTCCCTACCCCTTCTTGTCTTTCATTCAGTCCGTAAGAGTCTCTGGAGTGTGAAATGTGAAGACACCAAATTGGAATTAATTTTGCTTTTTCATTTAACAGATTGTGTTACATTAACACCACGCCATTGCCAAGCAGCAAACCTTTCCTTTCCTCAGATGTTAGCTGCTAATACAGACTGAGGACTGCTGAAAGCAAGCGGTGGTACCGGAGAGCTTTAGATAACTTTCCCTCCCTGGTGGCTCAAGTGGGCCCCGGTTCTGCTGAGATGCACTCACAGGGACGGTTTCCTTGATGCTTTTATTGCTTCCTGGCAAGTGAGCTGAAATTGGTTTCGTGGAACATCAACGGGGCCGGGATTTCAAAGCTCATGCTCAGAGAGACCTCTGTGAGACTGTTCCCCTCCATCTACACAGCATAAGCACACGCAGGGCACAGCTGAATTAATCAGGGCTAACATGTATGCAAAATCACCAAGGCTCCATTTAAGAGATGACAACTTTGATATCATACTGTTCATTAGCAGCCAAGGAATTGTTGCTGCTTCTCTAACTGGATTATTAAATTGTTTACTGATGTTACATCTTGTTTCCAATACTAAGCAGGCATTGATAGCATTTAGTGTGGTTTTACTGAAAAGAGCTAGCTAGAAGTGACGACATAGGATTTATTTTCTCTCCCTAAATTGTATTTTGTTTGCATTTCTGAGCACATTCTTTAATTTTTGGTCCAATAATATCAGCCCAGGATCCAGCAGCCAAGCTGAGATTTCTCATGCTCTCAGATGGAGACTGCCATACAAACTCTGCAGCTTGAGTTCTCCTCATGGTAGTACCTGCCTTTCTGCAAAATATTTATTTTGTGTCCTTTCACAGTCAGAGTGGACCCTGGAAGTAAGTTATGCAAATCCAGGGGGGAAGGGGAGGGGGCTAAATCTGATCTGCAATTAGCACATTATTCTCTGCTATGCGACAAGAATAAAATGCTGTTCAGCGGCCTATAGAGTAATTGGTTCTGCAGGGCCTAGGAAAGTAGCGGTAAGAGGGCCTCAAATCAGACAAGGAAACAAAACTAGATGATGTATATGGCTCTTAAAGCATCCTGTGCCCAGGGCTGGTTAGTGAGGAAGCACCAGGTTCTGTGACCCCTGTTGGGTTGGGGAATTGATTGCCCCATGCTAGCTCAGGTTGTCATGTTAGCCTGCTAAACAGAGCAGGGCTTGAAGTTCAGCCTCCCTCAAGAGCTGCGCCCCGTTCATTGGCACTGAAGAAAATGCGAGTCCATTCCCTTGCTTTTTAGCAAAACTGTGTGTCTTCTGTCTGTAAGAGACTATTCCATTTCAGTTTTTCTACCCTTTGAACTAAAATTTTCATATTCATCCCTTAAAAAGCCTGTGCTACAATTGCAAGCCTAAATTACATGAATTTGAGAGAATGTGAGCAAAACTGCCTTTCAGGGATGGTTCTTCTTTCAGCTCTGGTACTATTGTCTTTTTCCATCTTCACAACTGTAATCCGCTTGCATTTAACATCATCTGGAATCGATGTGGTGGTACTGCTAATGGACTGGGTAAGGAGCGTCAGTCGTCTCCGGTGTGAACAGGGCTCCTGTACTCCGTGCCTGCATGTGCTGAAGATAACATGATTGCACACGCGTAGAACTATCCTGTACTGCTTCTATTACAAAAACAGTGGAATGTGTTACAGTGCTGCTAGGAGCACCATTCTCAAATACAGGAGGCAACCCAGGGTAGTGGGCTAACCCACAGACTGTTTTTAAAGATTTATGCAAGTTTTTTATTATCTGCGTCTATCTTCCACTTAATGGTTATTTTTCGTTTCCTTGAACTATGATGTTAATGACAATGCACGATGAAATAGGCACCAGGCTAGTTTATTGGTGTTGTGGTTGTTTCCATAGTTGATGAGCAAGTTTTTCAAAACGTGGCTTGTCAGGTGTGTTTGATCCCACTGGAGATGCAAGGTGTGTGGCACCTAGAAGTGTCCTCTGGAGATTATCCATTAAATTCAGTAGAGTTGGATTAGAAAACATGAGAATGCTGTATGCCACGCTCTTTGTCATAGAATAGTCCAGAATCCTTCTAAACTGTGTATCATGCCCGACAGTTCTAGGAAATGTTGCTCACAGCTTTTTATGTCACATTGCAATTGCAATTGTGTTGAGCAGTCTCTTGTCCAAAATAGGCCAGCATGAGGGTGACAAGCATCTATCTGCTGTGCTTCCAGCTCTTGCTCCTTGATTTCTTTTTCACAGAAGCGTGGAAAGATACACTTTCAGATTTTTGCTTTTGGATTTTCTGTGTTCATTTCCAGTAGATGAAAATCAGAAAACTACAAAAAGATGAAGTTTCTCTACATCAGCCCTAGTTTGTCAGTGCAGATCAATGTGCATTTTATAATACACAATTGAACAGCTCTAAATTAATTGCAATTACTAATATTTGCACAGAGGTATAGAATATAAAATAGAACATCCATAATGGATTCCTTCCTGTTTAAAAATAAGCAATTTTTAAACTGCCCAGGAAACATGGACAGGACAGGATCCACTTGGCTGGACTGCAGCCTCCCAGGGACTGCATTGTTGATGGCTGTCAGCTCAGGCTGTGGCAACAATAGCAGGATTTCTCGGGAATGCATTATGTTCACAGTGCCACCGGTGGAAGAAACGCTTGGTAGCAGCTGATAATTAATGATCAATTTGGAGATTATCACAAACAATTTACAAAGGTTGACTTCTCCTTTAGAAGTCCCTTTGGATAGACTGGATGTTAAATTACCTGCCTAAGGCTTTTACTTTACTTGTGCTAATAAGATGAAAATGACTGTGTTTGAAGAGCTCTGAACTGAACTTTTCAGACTGTCTGATAATCCATACAACTCTTCTTTAAACATCTTAAGTGAGTGAGCAAATAGAGGCTACAATAAAATTGAAAACCATCATACGGACACATGTTACCACCCAGTCTAAGTAATGGGGCATGACAAATAAGAGGCACTGTGCTAGAGTTCATGTTTTCATTTTATGACAGACATTAAATATCTGATCATCAATCAGCAGATAGAAAGAGTTGGGCTGGGAGTATCATTTGCAAGTGGAAGGATAAGATTTAGACTGCCGTGGCCTGAGCACAGGATGGGGAACTTCTGTATCTTAATCCATGCTTCAGTATTGTCTCTCTACATCATGGTGTACAGACCATTCAGAATCCTCTCCTCTGTTCCTCAGTCTGTAAAAAGGAGTTAGTAATCCTTGTTTACTTCAGAGGGGATAATAATCCTTATTTACTTGACAGAAGGGATACGTGAAGAGTAATTAGTATTTCTAAGTGCTTTTAAGGATGAAGAGTAGTGCAAGTATAAAAAGCTCTCCAGTAAACTGTGCAAAGGAGAGGAGAGAAGTAAGATGAGGTTGGTAAAGGCGTGAGGCTGTTGCAAGGCATACATGGGCTCCTGGTCGGAGTTTCAGAAGTTCTTGGGCATCATTCTACTGGAAGCATATTTAAAGATCTCTTGCAGTGAGATAATCTTTCCTGTTTTATTTTTATTTTTATTTTTATTTTTATTTTTATTTTTATTT